>JAQZBX010055456.1:0-18425 GCA_029593785.1 Cabassous unicinctus | reverse complement strand
AAAAAAAAAAAAGGGAACACAAAGAAGAGAGAAAGGAAGAAAAGGCAAAAGTGAAGCAGGAATCCAGAAGGGAGAAGGGAGGGGTTACCACAATCTGGTCTGTGAGGGTGGACAGGTTTATGGCTGACTCTGGGAGCACTAGCCTTAGATGTCCTTTTACCATCAGCTGGGGGAAGGGGAGGGAATTAGCCCTAATCGTTTATTATGTGCCAGGAACTGGACACACACACAAAACCAATTAGGATAGGAAGCGGGTGTGGCTCAGTGGATAGAGCACCCGTTTACCATATGAGAGGCCCTGGGTTCGCTTCCCAGGGCCTCCTTGTGAGGGCAGGCCAGCTCGCTCGGCGCTGTGGGCTGATGCGGCAAGACCTCACAGCAGGGGGGAGATAAGCAGACACAGAGAAGACACACAGCGAATGGACACAGCAGCACAAGCAGCAAGGGGGGAATAAATAAATAAATAAATAAATAAATAAAAAACCAAAAAAAAAAAAAACCAATTAGGATAGAGACCACCAACATTTATTGGCACGGTATTAATCCCTTTAGAGATCTCATCTCAATTAGTCCTTTCAGCACCCCTGTGAGGTAGGTACTCTTATTTTCCTCATTCTGCAGACAGAGACAAAAGGTAATTCACTGCCCAAGGTCACTTAATAAGTTGCAGAGCTGGCCCATAAATATGACCTGGTTCTAAAGCAATGTTTTGGTTTTCTTTTTAAAAAATTTTTATTGGTGGAGGTCGGGTGGTCATAGATTCCTTGAAATTCTGATAAAAGCTATGTAGCCTTACTGGTGAAAGATGACTATGCCTAAATATGCCCGATTTTAGAGGACCCACGGATAGGGACAGGCAGAATGACTGCCCCTTCACCCTGACAACACACACCATGGGCCTGGAGAGAAGGGTAACAAGAATGCCTACTGAAACCATTAGAATAAGCAAATTCGGAGTCAGAAACGAGAATCCAGGTTACAAGGGGCCAGCGTGGGGGTAGGGAATGGGGGGTTAATGCTTAACTGGGACAGAGTTTCTGTCTGGGCCGATGGAAAGCTGTGGTAATGGGTGGTGGTGATGGTAGCGTGACCTAGTGAATGCGATTAACACCACCGAGTTAAAGATCAGAATGTGGTTAAAAGGGGACATTGTAGGTTGTGTATGTTACTAGAAGACGGCTGAACCTGCTAAGAACATGCTTACTGACTTTCTACTGCAAAAACTACTTGGTTACTGCCATTAAATCACAATTAGTCAGCAGTTTTCAAAGTATGGCTTGGGAATTTCCCTTTTAGGGGGTCTGTGAGACAACACTGTTTTCATCATACTAAGCCATTATTTGTCTTTTACACTTTCGTTTTCTCACAAGTGTACAGTGGAGTTTTCCAGAGGCTACGTGATATGACATCACAATGGACCGAATGCAAGAGCAGCTGTCTTCTATTAATCTGGGACAGTAAAGAGATTTGCAAAAATGTAAGACAATGCCATTTCCTCACTAATTTTTTTCTTCCTTTTTTTTTGGAAGTCAGGAAAATATGTTATGTAATGGTCTTATTATTGTTATTTTCAAACTAGTTAATATTTTCAAATTTCTCAGTTTCAATTTAGAATACAGTACATATTAATTGATATAAAAACCCACATGAATAGAAGCTCTTTGTGGTTCTCAATAATATTAAGAATACCAAGGGGTCCTGAGACCGAATGGCTTGAGAACTGTGGCTCTGGGGGTCCCCAACAGGGCAGCAGATGGGCCTCTGCAAGCCTGTGCCTGCCAGAGCACCCTGTGAACCAGGCGGCCTCCCCGGGCTCTGTGTGCCTTCTGCTTGGTACACACACCCATGGTTTTCTTTCATCTGTGTCTCACCTTTACTTCCATAAAGTTCTGGAGGCAAATCATATGGCACAGGGAAAGATGCTGCCGGCTCCTGACTGTCTGCGAAGAATTTCTGTTTCACTTTGAAGCTGTCCAGGCCCTGCAGATACACAGAGGAAAACTATGATTGTAGCCCATTTTCTGAAAAATGAGATCCCAACAAGCGATTATAATCTTTATATATATATATTTTGGTTTACAACAAAATTCAAATTATTATAGAGCTATGTTGAATGTTCAATAGGTCAGATATATTTTCAATCCCCCAAATTATTTCTTTCCTGAAAATAAGAGGTTCAGATTTCAGGAATTAAATTATAGCAAAGTATGTAAAAGTTTACAAAGAAATATTTTTGATAGCCCATTTCTACTAAATAGTTGTAAAGTTTGCAGGGAGTTAGAGGAACTCACTGTATTAAAAAAATACCTCAAAATACTTTCAATGTTGCCATAGTAACAGGCTGCCTACTCTGATGCAAAAAGAAATAAAAGTTACTTTCATATAAAATAAAAATGACTCTAAATGTTCCAATATATTGTGATGGGAAAATAAAAACTGAAAGTTCTTCAAGACCCACCAAAATGGAAGGTTTATTCTAAGAATTTCAGAATAGGGCATTAATTTTAGATCTTAATCTAAATTAAGATTCCTGAAAATTAAGGTTCCTGATTGAGACCGACTTACAGGTACCAGATACATTGGTTTTGCTCCCCATGGCTCCAAACACTGATTGCCTCTCCCCCATTCCTGGATTATCCTGGCACTTTGTGTGCTAGTCTGTCTGTCTGCCTCTCATTACTTCTGTCCCCCCATCCAAACACAGATCCACTCTACAAATTCTAAATACCCAGATACCAAACACTGCTAAAGCCTTAGTCCTTGGAGGACTAAGGCTCTTTGTCTCGGTGATCACATAACTCAGTAAAGGGAGGCAGGTCCTGGGCTCGACACAGAAGCTACAGGAAGAGGCTGTTGAACGAGGCCTCAGACTATCAGAGTTTTGGCCTCTTCCCTGGCACCCGCTGAGCAGTGTGAATGGCTGAGGTTTGCGTTCATTCATTCATGTATTCATTCTCCTGTGTCAGGCATGGTGCAGGCACTGGGTATATAGCAGTTAACAAAAACATTCCTGTCTTCATGGAATGTACAGTCTAGTGGGGAGACAGACATTAAACAAATATATTTACCCAAGTAAATAATTACAATTTGTGATAAGCCCTCTGATGAAAAACAAAGGAGTACTAAGAGAATTGCAAGAGAGGCCTATTTTAGATACGGGGGCAGGGGATGGTCAGTGGAAACCTCCCTAGAAAAGTGACATTTGAACTAAAGCCCGACAGATGAGCAGGGCTGGACCAGGTGAGGAGCGGAAAGAATATTGTTCCAGGCGAGGGAACGGCATCTGCAGTGGCCCAGAGGTGGCAAAGAGCTGGGCATGTTCCGGGAACTAAAGATGACAGCTTAGTGGACAGTTGGCCATTTATTCATTAGGTTTCAATCTCCGCATTTGTAAAATTGGGATAATAGAGCTTTTGAAGGTTATCATATTAGTATTTCTAATTTTAAGACCTAGTATAAGGCCTGCTACATACTCGGTGCTCAAGAAATGTTAAGCTGTAAAAATGGAATTAAAGTATCCGCCTACTTTATGGGCTTCTGCTTAAGAGCAGAAGAAATGATGTGTGTGAAAGTGCGTTGTGCACATTAAGGCCTATAGAAAGTCATGGGACACATCTTGGATGATGCTGGCAATTAATAATGCAGTGAAAGGCAGCACAAGATAGATGCCTGGCACAAACTCTAGGCCTTAAAGGAAGAAATGACCTTTTTCCAGTGGCAGGTTAAGGAAAGACTTTGTAGAACATGATATTTTAGCTGGGGCTCGAAAATTTGGTGTAATTTTGATAAACAGATGGCAGGAAAGAACAGCAGGGTAGAGACCAGCATAAACAAAGGCAATTAGGAGAACACAGGGCAAGCCACCGGGGCTCACACTGGGGAGGAGAATCGGGGTCGGGTGGGAGGCGGTGTGGAGTGGGCAGCAGCACGGGCATCTGTGGTCTGGACCTGCTTACCCTGGCCATTTCCTGGCTGTAGTGACTGATTCTGACAGACACATCCAAAGTCAGGGCTGTTGGGAAGATGCTGGCTTTCTGCCGGGGTGCTCATTTGGTAAGAAGTCAGTCTTGAGCTGTTGATGGCTCTCATGTCCATCAAACAGATCTGGACATCAGAGAAACTGAACCCTGATGGCCCGAGACCCTGCATTCAGTTTGACCTGAAGCAAGGGACTCACCCTTTAAGTTTGCTTTTTTGCTTACACTTATTCAAGCCGGCTTTGTGTCACAACCCAAAGGGCCTCATGACTCCAGTTAAAATGTATGGTCTTTACCTCAATATACAATGAGGAGTTGCAGAGGATTTTTGAACAGAGAAGTTCCACTAGAAAGGCACACTGGAGATGACTGGATTGGGAACTGCTAGAACCAAGAGTGAATGCAACATGAATGGATTAGAGAATGGAAATGGGCTACAGAAACACAAACGTCATTATAACAAAAGTTTAGATGTGAGATGAGTTTGGATGAGAGTGGTGCCAGAGGAAATAGAAAGGAAGAAATGGATCTGAAAGAGACAGAGGAAAAATTAATAAAAACCAGGGACTTATATGGGACAGGGCAGCAGGCAAGCGGGCAGGGAGGTTCTGAGCCTGGTGGACTGAAAGGACACTGCAGCTTGCCCTCACCCAGCACCGGGGTCCTCACGTAGCACCTACAGCACATTCTGGGTATGAGGAAGAATCTTAGTAACTCCTTCCTTTTGTATATTGCTTATTTACTGTGTAACTGCGGGCGAGTTACTTGGCTTTTCTGGGCCTCCGTTTTCTCATCTGTGTAATGAAGATCACAACAGCACTCAATTCACAGGGCTGTGGTAAGGATAGAGGAGTTATTTAGAACAAAAACTGGCCCATGGAAAGTGTTTAATGGGTGTAATTAATATAACTGTCATAGTCTGAAAATTATAATCAGAGTGAGCTCTGTGATATAACTACAAATAAATCTGCAAGTTAGATGGTTGCCTAAGGTCACGGAGCTATGAGGTGGCAAGGCTGGAAACTGAACCCCGCCTTTCTGATTCTTGGCCCTATGCTCCTTCCACTATGCAAGAACAAGCAAGCAAGCAAGCAAACCGAATGGTCTCACACTCACCCGCTGAGAACCATGACAAAGGAGAACCTGAAACTCTAAGAGGCAGCACAAAGGCAGGCTAGGTGAGCACAAGCCAAATCCCAGAAACCCTGCGACTTACGTGCCTTTGGGGCCGCCGATGCAAAGTACTGGAAATGGGTTGGCTTTTTATTTTTTTTAATTTTTTATTTTTTTTTGTTTTTTCGTTTTCAGTTGGCTTTTATAGCAGGAATTCTACTAGGGGAAAAGCTCACAGTCCAAGGCTGTGAAGTGTCCACATCAAGGCATCAGCAGAGATGCTTTCTCACCAAAGTCAGCTGCTGGTGGTCCTGGGGTCCCGCCACATGGCAAAGCAGGATGGTGGCTGATCCCTGCAAGGCCCCCACCTTCCCTCCACAATCTACCGGCTCCTGGATCCCAGCTGTGAGCGATCAGGCATAGGGCTCGTCTCCTTCTGGGCCTCTCCTCTCAGTCTCGGCTGCTCCTGCTTTCTTCCCGAGCTCAGCTGTGGGCTATCAGGCATTGGCTCTCTTCAACCCTGAGCTGCTCCATGGGCCCAGCCCCTTGGGGGCCTCTTTCTGTGCCTCTGTGCTCTGCTGATTTCAGATTCCAAGACCTCTTGCTTCTCTGTTTTCCTTCAGTCCTCTCTCTCACACGGCAGGATCAAAATGGTGACTTCCTTTCTCCATCTCTCTCTCTCTGTGGCTCCGTTTATATAAGACCCACCAAGTGGGCGAAGACCCAACCTGAGTCCAATTAAAAGCAACGTAATCAAGGGATCTAAAGTGAATCTAATGCAATCAAAGGGTACCACACTCACAGGAATAGATTAGCTTTAGAGAACATAATCTTTTGGTATTCAGAAAAGAACTTCTAACTTTCACACCCTGGCACTTGACATTTTTAAAAAGAAAGAGGCCAGAGGTGGGGGAGGGGAGAGTGATGCCGATTTAATGATTATTAAATTCTTTACGGAGTCTCAGGAAAGAATTACTTCCCTCTTTAGCTCCTGGCTTAATTTTATAAGTTGCAAATGCATTGTGGTGAACGGTTGAGATTCTTCTGTGGCAGGGAACCAGATTGGACACCCTACATGTTTCGGCCTGTGGCTCCATTGTGTGCTGTCTGACTTTAGATCCAAGAAGGTTTGAGCCATCCATGTCTGATGGGAACTAATATGCTTTTTTCTTGAGTGCCATTTCTGGTCCAAATTCTAGGGTATTATATATATATATATATATATATATAAAGTACCACTTTTCTCTTCAATCTGGATGACAAATAATTTGAAGCTGTCTCCTAATTATCATTATTTATATATCACAGTGGTATCAGTTGGCATTTTACAAAACCGAGGAAGGCACCCTCCAGGCACAGATACTTAAAAGACAGTTAAGACAATACATTTATAAAACACGAGGTGAGAGGGTGGACATACATCACACATGAGAAATTACTGGCTTTTCACTTCATCAGCTTTGGGAGTGATTTAGTTCCAGCGACTTGGCTCAATCACAGGGAAGCACGCACAATGTGCAGTTAGAGATGTAATTTATTTTTCAGTTGCATCTATCTGAGGAGCAACCTCAAGCAGGAAAACCCTACAGAAGGCACCAGGTTTTCCTGGGAAAAGACTGACAGCAGGTGAACCTTCCAGAAGGAGCACACTTAACCAAAGATGGACTACTTGACAAGGAAGCAAATTACAGGAAGCTGGTTGGCATGTTCTTCCCATAAGGCAGTATATAGTCCAGAACTGGAAGCCTTCCCACTAGGGGTTTAGGAAAAGCCTCATGGAGGAGGGCAAACCTAAAAAGGCCTCGAAGGATGGGTTTGTGAATTGCAAAGGGCTGTTTGTTTGTATGAGGTGGAGAAAAAGTAACAGCATGACATCACCATGGAGGTGACATCTAGATTTTGATTCAATTAACAGCCTACAGAGTATCTGCCTCTGCTTTCAGCCCTGTTTATCTGCTTGGTTCATATGCCACTGTAGGTATCAACTGCAATCGTTACCGTGCACTTGCTGAGTAGGAGGCACTGTTCTGAGCACCTTCTAGGTTCCTACTTCTCACAATGATTCTAGGAGGTAGGACGAGAACGGCCCCATTTTATGGCCGAGAAAAAGGTGGCCCGGCCCGCAGCCTAACAGCCTGTAAGCAGCATCCCAGCTCCAGCCTGTCTTACTCCAAAGCCCTTTCTCTTTCTTTCATTTTGGCTTCTAGAGATCTGAGGTCCCCAAATCTTTGAACTGTGTGCTCTGGGAGTGCTCCTTTTCTTGGTATCTCTCCAATGTGTTCCCCCAAATTCTTTCTTTCCAAATTATTCCTGAATAACTGAGGCAAGGGGCAGTTGCCTGTGAAGCCGAGGCCCCTCAATAAACTCAATAAACTCTGGGGGCGGCAGGGGAGGACCAGGGCACAGCGTGGGTGGGGAAGGGGGAGGGAAGGGGAGCTGATGCCACATGAGGAATCTGGACACCATCCAGCGGGTCAAGGGGAGTCACTGAAGGTTTAAAGGAAGGGAACAAGGCCCCTGACGTGTGGGTAGAAACCCAGCTCCAGCGGCAGTGGGGTAGTAGTCCGATTTGCCAAACAAGAGGGAGAGGATCAGTTAGTCCAGGGCAAAAAGAAAACAATGGCCTAAGACAATGCCCTGCACAAGAGGCAGCAGAAATCTTGCCAGGGAAGACAGGAAGGAATGTGGCAACTGGATGTGGAGGGGTGAGAGGAAGGAGTGGAATGCAAGGGTGGTGGCTCTAACAGCTGAACTGGAGAGCACAGGAGCTTATCAAGAATCCCCACTTGAAACAGTGTTGCCCAGCTGGGGCTGCCTGGGAAACTCTGAAAGCCCACGTGGATGGCTGGGCCCAAGGTAGGTTATCAGGTTGTGCGTGTGGGAAGAGCGAGGAGATGGTTACAGCGATGGTTCCCGTAAACCTTATTAGTTCTTCCAACCAAAACCACGGTCACAATTAGAAAGCACAGACTTGTGGTATATGCCATTTGCCATTTTTAGCAAAAGGACAACAAAAATCATTTAACCAGAACAGAGAGAGGAGAAAGTACAGATTTGAAGTCGGAAAGCTCCTGGGGAATTTGAAGCATTTTTGATTCTGATCACAGAAAGGAGAGAACCCACCATCTCTGGAGCAAATGGAAAGGGAGCTCAGAAGAGGCTGAGTCATCTCTCAGCCCTAAGACAAGCACGGAGAAGCTCAGGCTACCGTGGTCTGGAAGGAAACAGCTCTGGACATTTATCCTGGGATTTCAGCTGGTGGCACACATTATTCTTGCCACAGTGCCAGGCAAGCTCAAGTGCCCACGAAGAGCCTGACAAAGCACATGTTCAACAAATACCACCAAACCGAATGAAGTGCAGGAGAAAAATATGTCTAACTTCTCAATACAGCTACTGATGTTTCACGTCATCAGATCTTTCCTAAATTAAGATTTTCTGACTCTAAATGAATTAGTCTCACCTAAAAGGCAAATACACTTTAAGGGACAAACTGAAAAACATTTACATAATTGATAAATCATTAGCAGACCTCAAAAGCATAAAGTCTTCGATAAACAAACATTTTTAAAGCACCTATTTGGTACAAAGCATTGCCCAGTGTTGCGCACAGTCAAGTGTAGCTGGACAGCTCTCTCCAAAGCTCGAGGGCATTCCTGTCCAAAGGAAACAGTCCTGACCACATGCTCTAATTACAAGTTAGCTTTATCTCCAAATGTGTTCAATGAGTCATTCATTTAAAAGAGCAGAAAAAAATGGGAACAAATCAATATTGGTTGCCAGGGGCTTATGAGCTTCTGGATCAATTCTGGTTTCAGACGGCATCTTACTATGAACGGGCAGTGCTGGCTCTCCAGCCATTCGTTCTCAGGCCACAAGAAGTGGCTCCACACGTGGCCACTTGGTTCCTGAGTAACAGTCCTTATCAGGACTGTGGAAAAAGGGACCACGCAGGACTCTTTTTAGGTGACTGCCTCTGTGGTATTTGAGACTCTGGGGACAATATTTGACTGTCTGCAGTACTGGCCTCGAGTCAGCATACTGGAACACAGTGATCGGGACGGCCGGAGGGTGAAGGACAAAAGTGGCAACTCTGGTCGCTGTTGCCTTAGAAATGTGGGTGTTCTGGACATGGAGTTCTTTCAAGGGGCACAAAGGTGGGTGGCTCTCAAGAAAATGAGTTCTGGATGTTATCCAGTCAGAAGGAGGACTATAAAACTGGGTATGAAGTTTGTTTGGCAAACACGTAGCTGAAATATTAAAAAGGCAAGTCTTGTTAGTACTGAAGAGGGAAACCACCCCCCCACCCCCCCCCAAAACACTAACACTGGGCTTCACATTTTATAACAAACTGCGTTCTTGTCAGTGAATAGCTTATCAGATGAATATATAGAAATTGGCATTTGTGAGTACTGCAATAGAATTCTAATAGTGTATGTGTATTTTAATTTCAACAAGACAGCTATAGTGAGCTATCTCACTCTGTAAACTGCTTTCAAGATTCAGGAACATATTTAAGCACCGATTATATGCAACGCCCACTGGATTCAACTCATGTAGTCTCCAGAGACCATAGTCCCTGGTTCTGTACGTTTGTTCTCCTCATGTTGCTCCGGATAGGGCAGTGCATACTCTAGGAACTTAAATGAAGCAGTATCAGCCAACAGACTTCTGCTGAGAGCCTCCCATGTACCAAGCCCTGTGGGAAACAAGCTCACTGTCCAGGCAAGGAGACACATGAGTCAATGATCACCATGTGGGATGTGATGAGCCTGGGTTCTAGGAAGCTGTGGGCTGCAGAGGAGGGGTGCCTGGAGTGATGGCAGGTGGGAAAGGGTTGTCAGGGTGTCATCTCAAACACAGACGAGGGCCAGCTGGAAGGGGTGGGCCTGGTTCACAATGAGAGCAAGTGGCTGAGCAGGGCTGCAGCGTCAGGAGTCAAGAGGTGGGAGGTGAGACCTGAGTAGCCAGGAGGCAGATCACAGAGGGAAAAGCAGGCCACGCTAGCAGGCTGGATTTGATAGTAAAGGATTTGAAGCAGATGGGTGACATGACCAGAGCTGTTTCCCCAAAGATCATTTCCAGCAGCAGGTTGAAGAGAAGCTCGAAGGTGACTCAGGGAAGTGAGGTGGGAGGCTCCTGGGGCTAGAGTTGACATGTCCTATACGTAGTGGCACTGGGGGTGGCCGGAGTCAAAGATTACCAAGCTGCAGGAAGGAGTGAGAACAGATAGGGCTTGGTGATTAAATCGCTATGAGGGTGAAAGAGGTGGAGTCAAGGATGAATTCAAGGATGATTTCCACACTACGAGCTTGGACAACAGGCTGGGTGAATGGTAAGAGTAATCCATTAACAACCCGAATTTTCTGATAGAATGATTTAATGATTGTGATGATAGTTCTGATGAGCTCTGCAATGCCCTATGTCCTCAAGTACCTTTTGAATAATTTAAATGAGCAATTTTAGAATTATGTTTTTTAAGATTCACATTCTCTGAATATTGGCTTGATAAGACCACTAACCTTGCTTAAGAAACTTCAATGACTTTCTATCTGTGTGAAGTGAAAGCCATCCCCCAGGGTGCCCTGCTCTCCAATCTGCTTCAGACCAGGATTCCAACCTATCAAGGCCCATTCCCCACCCAAGCCCCATTCCAGGAGCTTGCTTCCCAGACACAACTTGCACCACTGTCTCTACCGGGAAGCCTCATCTCCCCTGGACTGTGGGGTAAACGTGTACTCATTGTAACGCCCAGGCCAAATGTCACCCCCTTAAAGAAACTGTCCCCAAATTCCCCAGGCAGATCACATACTCCCCCTCTTCAGAGTTCTTTTATTTTTGTATGGCCCACACCGCAGCTCTCATCACATATCCTAATTCTTTCTGCTTCCCCGACTTATCCATGAGTTTCCTGAGAACACCACCACCACTGAAGGGGTCGATCCCAGGACACCAGGATGTTCAGACTGGGACATCCTTTGAGAAGAGAACAATTGGGCTGTGTGGTCATTCGTTCACAAGCTATTCCTGTGCTCAAGTTTCCTATCACCTCAGCAAAAGACAAACTGTCTCATGCCATAGGTATCTGAGTTGCCCTCAAAGTCAAAACCATAAATGTTAATTTTGCAAAGGCCAAAGGTCTCCTACTTTTCTGTAAGGTTTATGTAACAACAAACAACAAAGGTGTTGAGATATGTAGCTTAAGGACCAAGTCTCCTGTATTAACCCCAAACTCCTAAATTTCTGCAGGCTGACAAGTCACACATCAACTCACCTATGGGTGAATCCCCCGGTAGTATCCACCTCTTTGGGCAGCTTTCTAGCTCACAACAATTCCCCCTTCTCTGGAAACAGGCCTGATACTGGGGCACAGATAAAGGGGTCTACTGCCAGCTTACATGCTATGTGACCCCACCTTCTGTCTGGGGGCTGGACAGTAGACCTGGGCTCGAGCAGTCATTGGACATGGAGGACGGCTGCCATCTGAGCCGGGTGGCCACTGTGGCCAAGTCACACCACTGGTGGTAAGCCAGAGGGGTCTACTGCTGAGGTCCCCTGAGCTAGCCTGGTTCCTTCCCTCTCAAGGCTCAACTGTTCAATTCTTCCATGACATTCCCCCCAGCTCCTTTTCAGTAAATTCCTCCCTGTTTTTTGGGCTCTAGTAAGCCCAAGTTGGTTTCTGTAATATGCAGCCAAAAGAACACTAATTTGCCCCTTTCGGTGCTCTGGGTTCTACTCACGCAGGCCAGCTACCTGCCTCACACCCCCTAGCGCTCGGCTTGCACCTGGGACATTTCTCAGCTTATTATTCACAAACAAACAAAAGCCTATTTGACTTTTAGGGCCTTTTTACCCAACCTGACTACCAGCGCTTTGGGAGGGCAAAGTTGAAACACTTGTCCATAATGCTGGATGAACGCACCTTGACCAAGTCATTTGTGGGTCACTGTAGGATGTAGACAACCCAGCAAAGGGGAAAATGGCTGATGACACGGTTACAGTTTGCGGGTCTTTACTAGTGTTATGGAGGAAGCCTGCTGTAAAAGCGCTGTTCCAGGCTCTATATCCTGAGACATGCCAACAAGCTCTGCTGGACAGTCTGCGACCTTCTTAGTTAGTATGTCAATCACACAGCCAGTCTGCTTGGGGCCCAGCTCCTGAATCTGATGGCAAAGCATATAAGGAGTGGAATCCATTTTATAGTCCTGCCTGATGGCCTTCATATGCAACTGAATCTGTATTTTACCTAGAATGTGCTTTAGTGGGGCTCTCTCTTATTCCAAAAGTATAGAAATAAGATAAGGATCCAGAATAAAGCTCATGGTGACTCTAAATGATTATGTGGATCTAGAAGACCTGGAAGGGCAATGTATTTCTTTCTTGTTACCATTTTCATGATCTGAAACTAGGGATCAAGTCAGAATACTTAGAAATGTCTAGAATCCTGCAAATGCTGATAACAAAGGCCAGAGAATAATGACGTGGAATTCATTCTGGTACGTAAGCTATTATTGGGAGATGATCCTAGTCTCAGTTTAAAGCTACAGTCACTATAATCACAGCAAATTACTGAATAGTATCATTCTAGTGTTATGAGTTCCTTGTTTTCCAGAAGCTGTGATAAAGCGGAAAGATCATGGGAGGGATCAGTGAGAAGACCAAGGTGAGGGCAGGACCTCACTCCTCAGCTGTGGAACCTTTGGAAAGTCAAATCCTTGCCTATAAAATGGGAGTAATCATCTACCTTTCAGGGCCGTGGATGCTGAAATCCTCAGGTGTAAGTGGCACACGGACCTGCTTTGTTTTACTCTGTACGAGAGAACCCACATGTGCTGAAATCTTATGGTACTACCCTCAGAAGAGGCCCATTGGACGATTCTGTTGCAAAACCCCCTTGATGGAAAGAAAGGATAAAGATTAGAGAGGGGAAGAGAGAAAGGGAGAAAAAAGCTATTCGCCTGAGCATGATGTGAAAAAAGAAACCGTAAGGAATACTGTTGGGGGCTGGGTGGCAAAGAGGGCTCTCTCTAACGTGCCTTAAGACTATGGACTCCCACACATTACCCAAGTCCAAACTTAAGTCTAAGTGCAAGTACACAGGAAACCTTAGCTAAACCTTCTGGTCCAGTCAAAGTGGTTTGCCACAGAGCTGTGTTGTGTGTGTTTCACTATTTTATTCTTTTAATTTATTTTTATTAGAGAAGTTGTGAACTTAGAAAACAATCATGCATAATGTGCAGACTTCCCATACATCACCCCTCCACCAATACCTTACATTATTGTGGAACATTTGTTACAGATTATGAAAAAACATGACCCACGTATTACCATTAACTATGGTCCATAGCTTACACTTGATGTATTTTTCCATATACCCCCTAACAGGAACACCATGTATTAGTACTTTACATTTGTTATAGTTCATGAGAGAATGCTCTATTTGTACTGTTAACCACAGTCCATCACCCACCACATGGTTCACTGTGTTATACAGTCCCATGCCTTGTACAGTCTATCCAAAGTGTACACTCAGTGGCTCTCACTTTCATCACAGAGTTGCGCAGTCATCGCGCCCCAGTAAACCTTTGAAAATTTTCCTTAGTCCAAAAGAAAAAAATCCCATACCCCCCTATTATTGACCCTTAGCATCGATATAGTACCTTCTTTGACACTGATGCAAGACTATTACAATATTGCTGTTAACTAGAGCCTATAAGTTACATTAATTGTATTTTTCTCATGCATCTCAAGGTGAACTATAGGCAAGCAGCAGAAAACAAAGGAAGAGGAATGCATTAGACATCTCACTGTGTGGGCAATTCTCACTGCCATTCCTCTGATGAGCATGCTCCAGAGTGGGTGTGAGGAGATGGGGGATCTCGGGCCCTGCGTGCCTCTCCAAGTGGGAACATCTCTCTGGGCCAAGTGTGATTCTAGTGTTTAGAGAAACATATGGTTTCTCTAAACCCGGGCCCTGCATACAAGCCAGCTACTCTATTTGGTGTTCAGCTGAAGAAATCGTGAGCTGTTCCAAAGTTGGAAGATGAGCTGACTGTGCTGGGCGTCATGGAAGACATGGTTTCCAAAAGGAGCATTTCCAGGGAGCTTATCGGGTAAGTTTGATCACACATGTCCTCTGCGATCCCCTGAACTCACTCTCTAGCAGATGGAGGGAGCTTCCCTGCCTCCTGGCTTGTGATCACGCCATTTGCTTCCCAGGAGGGAAGCCCTTCCCACTTCTCTCCACTTACGCTAAAGCCTATGCTTCCTTTGAAATCCTCCTCAAATCCTCCTGCTTCCCAAGGGTGTCCTCCAGTCACCCCAATCGAAAGGGCCCTGCACTTGGCTGGGCCATTCCTTTGACAATGTACCATTTACCACCCTATAATAAATTGTTGTGCCATATTTTAAGAAATTTATTTAAACATTGTCATTAACTTTACCCAAAGCACTATCTTCAGTCTCTAATCAGGCACATACCTTGAGGCCGGGGATCCCACTGCACCCTGAACAGTGAGGATTTCCTAAGGTCATCAGCACAGGCCAGTGGTAAGAGCCTGGGCTCTGAGTCAGAATCCTGACTCCATTCCCTACTGACCTTGGACGAGTCACTGTGACCTCAGGAAGGGAACATAAAAACCCAATTCATTTGACAAGTGAATGCTCCAGTTGCTTCAAAAACCATGAACTTACAAATGTCGAAGGGAGGAAAAGGACTCCAAGCTCATACGAGCGGATCATCAGCTGGGCACCGTTTTTCTCTAAAGCTCCCCAGGCGGCCTTGGACAGATTAGCACTGCAAGAGGCAAGGACACAGAAAGGGCTGTCTCAGTGAGGCATTGTGTGGGGGTCAAACTGTCACAGCTGCAAGAACGCTGCTCAAAAACCAGAGAGCAACAGTTACAGTTTTTTCTGAGTGTATGTATTTGGAAAGGAAATTAAAATTCTACTGTGCTACAATCCTCGAGACTTAACTATCTAACTGCTAACTGCGATAGCTTCACCCTCATTTTCGTTTTCCTGAGGGAAGGTATTAAAAGGACTATACTTCCTTAGAAAGATTCTTGTTTATCTGCCCCAAACCCTTTGTCTTCTCATAATCCATGTGTAGCTAAAATGTTGGGTTTTGCTATATATGAAAGTAGTATTTAGGAAAAAACTATAGTATATCAATATAATCTCATATAACAGCACCTGAATCTTATTTTTTTGCCTTTTATGGGCCATGTAGAGCTAATTTCTAATCTCTGGGCAAGTGCGGTCTGAGGGCCCTAGATTAATATTTGTATCAGGAAAGCAATGACGCGTTTACAATCATGTTGCATATGGCCAAGAGAGAGTTTTGGATATGGCTGAACATCACACAGCGTAGCAGGAGAAAGGAAAGGACACTGGGAATTGATGGGATCGGAGGTGCTGAGATGCCCAGGAGCTGAGTCTCACTGAGCTCAAGGCCTTAGAGATGCCCCCACAGCACGTCAGCAGCAGAGGACTCCCGCCCACTGATTCATTAATTATTGTAAGCCCACTGTAAACATTATCAATTAGGTTGCTCAAATTCTATTTAATTTTAGTTCATTTTAAAAATGTAGGGAAGCAGATGTGGCTCAAGTGATTGGGCACCCGTCTACCATATAGGAGGTCCAGGGTTTGATTCCCAGGACTTCCTGGTGAAAGGCAAGCTGGCCTGTGTGGTGAGCTGGCCCACGCAAGAGTGCTGGCCCATGCAGGAGTGCTGGTCTGCGCAAGAGAGCTGGTGCAGCAAGATGACACAACAAAAAGAGACACAGAAAAAAACAAAAAACAAAAAAAACACAGAGAGATACAGAAGAGAGACAATGAGAGATGCAGCAGACCAGGGAGCTGAGGTGGTGCAAGAGATTGGGCAGCCTCTCTTTACTCTGAAAGGTCCCAGGATGGGTTCCCGGTGCTGCCTAAAGAGAAGACAAGTAGACACAGAAGAACACACAGAGAGCAGACAGCGAGCACAGAACAACAAGGGGGGCGGGGGGGGGGGATTAAAATAAATAAATAAAAATGTATAGTAAAACCTTCGCTATTCAGAACCCTCAAAGCCCGACTTTCTGGATAACCAAGTACGGCAAGATTCCTTCACTTGTGCATCTACTATTTTTCTAAGCAAGGTGCTGGAACTACTGTCTGCTGAAAACAGGTAGCAAGTAAGGTGAAAAGAATGATTCCTGTTTAGGGTTCTGTGAGAAAAGAGGAAGGAACAAGGAAACTGGAGCTAAGGAAAACTCTTAAATACATACATACATAATATACATATATATATATATATATATTTTTTTTTTTTTCCAAAGGAGAAAGTGTTTTGCAGACCTCCCCACCTTCTTAAAGGACCATTCCGAGGAGGGTGGACCTTTCTTTGAAGCAAAGGCCACAATCGTTATCATCTGTAACAGGTAACAAAGATATAAAACGCAGAGGAAGTGGGATGTTTACTGATAGTGTAGTAGTATGACTCTAGGAAAATGTTCTCTTTAAAAGTCCAAGATAGTTCAGAAAATTGATAAACAGATACATAGAAGGACAGATGGAATGTTGACTAAACAGCTAGAATTGATATGGCAAATGTGACAAAATGTTAAAATTGGTGGATCTGGTTATCTGGGGAGATGGGGTATGCTAGAGTTCTCTTTATGGGGTTGGCATTATTTTTGTAACTGTCCTGAAGGGATTTCAAAATAAAGTTAAAAAGAAAAAAAAAAGTCCAAGATGACAGCTTGCTTCTAGAGCTAGGTGACCTCCCAGGTGAAGAGACAGGTCTAATGGCAAACTACTTAAGGTGGAAGTAGTCTTCCTATGAATGCCTTCTCACTTTCTAGATGACTGCCTTCCTAACAACTCCCTTGATTTGAGAGCATCCTATTTGTTGGAAGGCCTGTTCTCGCTTTTCCCTCTGCATGATGTTGTGAGATCTGAGGGCCTGCTCCAAAGTAAAGATCAGTCAAGACCATGAAAAGGACACCTTTCTGAAGGTTTCCTCCAGTCCCTCCTTTGTATTTGGCTTCTCACAGAATCCCAAGTATCTGAACCTTAAAAACTTGATCTCTGAATATGGAGAGGTTGAAAGTCACTTGTAGGTTGTCTAGGTGATAATGGAATTTTCCATGAAAATATCATCCTTACTTTTTTTACATTCTGAGTAACACTTTGGATCACTGGTACCTGGGGCAGCCAGGAGGATGTGGTACAAAGTCCCAGACTCTAATCCTGCCTGCTCTACACGTGTCCAGGAAAAGCTCTGGTGCTTTCCATGAGGCACGGTGACACCACAGGGCTGCTCGCAGCAAGCTCTTTTGCTTCCGAAATACCAAAGGAGCTCTAGCGTCTCTTCTTCTCCATTCAGGAGCTACTGTCCTCTGTCAATCCTGGCTTCTAACTGTTCCCACTGCTGCTCCTAGAGCTCAATCTACCGTTTTGTTTCCTCTGCCATTGCTCCTCCATTTTCTTTCTGACTCCTGCTGGGTTGGACTTTTTCCATCAAATGCTGTGGTTGCTGCTGGGTGCTGAATGATGCTTCATCACCAAAGAGGGTTTAGGTTTTCAAATTTACGTGGGATTCTACATATCCAAAGTTCTACCATCCACCCGAAGATCTGCCTAAGCCACTAAAAAAGTAATGGTGAATAAAAACAGTGGCTTCTGGGGGATAGAGGTGTGTGTCAGCTGGGTTCTATCAGAGAAGCAGAACCACTAGGAGGTGAATATAGACGTTTGCAGGGAAGTGACATTACGCAGTTGCGGGAGCTGGTAAAGCAGTCTTTGGAAGGCTGTTGTTCTTAAGCCTGATGCTGGAGCTTGAAGTCTGCAGGGCAGGCAGAAGAGAAGATGGGTAGCAAGTTGGGGAGAACAAGAACAAGTCAGAACCTACAAGCGTGAGCTGGAGCCAAGGAGAAGCTGATGGAGGATCCAGGGAAGGGTGCAATAGCTGCAGGTCCAGCCACTGCCACACAGCCACCAGGGTGAGCCAGCAGACAGTGAGGATGTGTGTGAATTGTAAAAACGGCTTCTGAGTCACATCCACCCTCCAATCTCCCTAAAGCATCTCCCTTGGGACCTACCCTAACCAGAAACATACAAAAAAGGGAATTCTGGAGTACGTAGCTCAGCTTAGCCAAGGTGACACACTACGAAGCCACCACAGGGTGGGATGTTTATTCTGAGCCCTGGGTTAAGTTGACCAATGGTCAGTCACTCAAGTAGACAGTTTTATAGGCTCCTTGCTGTCAAGCTCAGCTGGTGGTAGATCACTCTACCACAGCTTGTAGAGCAATGGGTGGTTGTAATTAGAGGTCTGATCTCAGACCA
>JAQZBX010055455.1:0-18419 GCA_029593785.1 Cabassous unicinctus | reverse complement strand
GACTCACCATCTATATTTTGCTTGCTATGCTCCTTTGTATCTTTTTTCTTTTTTCCTCCTGGTATGTTCACATAGTTGTTGTGATAGTGCTTCTCTTCTTATTTATATTTAATGTGTAATATAGATATCTCCAACTAGACCTTCTGTTTGCTCTGAGAGATTATGAGTTTGTACTCCTTGTCATCCTTGCTTCTTCTTCTGATCCTCCTTTTCTTCCTCTTGCAGCTTTCAATTTGAGGGTTAAGTCTAACTTTCAATCCACTTTTCTGTAGCCTGAAGGCCTTGAATGTGTGTGGGGGGGAATTAACTGGGGACTGGATGCAATCTTTGTCAGAAGACCTGAGTTCTTCAACCCGAGGAATGTTGAGTTCATTTTAATGAAGGGGAGGGTTGAAGAGATGGTGAAGCCAGCAGGAAATTTGACCTGAGGAGATGAGGTATTTGGGGTGAAGATTTAGGGGCCGAGGAGTAGAGATGTTGCCCACAAAATGCTGGTCAGCAGGAGAAGGTCTGAGGGAGGGAATGAGTGGTCTTCACTTGTGGGGGGGTGGGGACAAGCTAGTTTTTAAGTGGACCTATGCTTTGCTTACTTACCCACCTGCTTTTCTCTTCCTTTACTTTATTTGCCCCTTACCCTATGTATATTTTAGTTCTGCCTCAATTCATGTCCAACTCCCAGAGAAAAAGATTTTAAACCATATTGCACAATGAAGAGATAAACAGATACCTTTTGGACATTATTGTGCCATTCCATTAGTATGTGAATATATATCTACTTTTATCAAATATCTTAACCACCTGACAAGCCTTGTCTTGGTCTCTTAAACAATTTGTAATGCTTGCATCTGTTATGATTTGTAGACAAAGAAATACAGAAGTGCTTTTGACTAACATTTCCATTCAAACAGAAATGTTCATTCACTTGCAACTAACATATCATGAATGCCAAAGAGCACCAAAATTTTCAGGTAGATCCAGGAGCAAATGTTAGGGATCTTTTCTGCTATGTAAGAAAAATCACACTGCACCTGGATGATTGATTCAATAATTGGTGCTGTTGTCACACTTATCGTGTCCTAATTATTTTCATCTTTTGGGTCATAAATTTGAACATGTTGGAGAAGGCCCAGAGTCCTCAAAATTCCTGTCGAGCCCTGGGAAAGGGAACAATCCCAGATCCCACCTGGGTCACTCTGCTGGCCATGGCTGGGGCTTGCTGGAGGACAGCCTATCAGCCCTTCCCTCCTGGGATTGCCTTTCAGAGCTCCCCTCGTCACTTCATGTGACCTGCTGCCGTTTGAGACTTTCCCATGGATGGCCTGGGTGACTGCATGGGTGGTGTTGACTTATTTTACCCCTGAAGATTGATTTTGCAAAGGACTTAAATTTCAATGTCACTGTTGCCTCTCTGGGGGGTTCAGGGTGATGAAGTGGGGAAGTGGTGTGGTGAAGGGGTAGGGGTGGGGGTGTTAGATTTTCCTGATTGGTGCTTGGGGCTGAGAAGAAGGACCTTGGGTGTCTAGCTACTCACCTCTGCTCTTTGCTTGATGAGAATTCTCCCAGGTAGGTCTGGTAGCCTGGCCAGATTTTCTTGAACTGCCCTGTTGCACATCATTTTGTATCTGAGGCCCCTTTCTCTTAAAAGTTAGCTTTATCTCATGCAAGGTAACATCAACATGACCATGACTCAGAGTTAGTAATTCCTGAAAAAAAATGCCATGCCCCCTTGGTGTCATCAGTGAGTTGCTCATTTCACCACAGGTAATGTTTCCAAGCAAATGAATTATACTTGAGGGGGTGGAGGTGGGATAAGGTCAAAACCTGAAGTCTGGACCCATTCTTTATAGGATTCCAATAATAATTACTATGGTAATAAGATAACCCTTTCAGTAGGGTTGCATGAAGATTAATTAAAATGTATACAAAACACATAGCTCAGTGCCCAACATATAGTAAGTGTTCAGTAAAAAAAATATGCAAGGATTCTTGGAAGTCACTGTAATGTGTACATGTGTCTTTGACCAACACATACAGTTATTAATTATTTTAACAACTTGACCAAGTTAACCAACATTGAACGTGTGGAAGATTTCCTAAACCACTATGTAGGCTTCAATTGCTCAACAATTCATAGGCAAAAAATATAATGTTATTATTTGTGGAGTAAAATATAATATTTATATTATATATTATAATATAGAATGATATTGTGTATCGATGTATTGAATAAAACATATATATTGTATATATAAATTAAAGCCAGCTGTATTTACTAATAATTTTTAAATATTACAGCTAATTTATGGAGCTCTGATCCATATGCCAGGTATTACACAAAACACTTTACAATGTGCTTTCATGTAATCCTGCATCAACTTTTCCTGGTAGGTACTGCTAGTGCTCCTACTTTAAAGATGAAACACTATGCTGGGGGCAGGGGTCTTAAGAATCCTCCCTGTGCTCACACAGCTAACAATGGACAAGCTGAGATTTGAATCCAAGCATGTTGGAATCTGAAGTCAGTGTCCTGATTCTCAAAGCACCACTGTTCCTCTTGCTAGCTCTTTATTTGCTGAGCTATTCCCCAGGCTGCCACTCACAAGCTCCATCCCTCCAAGGGGCTCTGATACTGACTATAACCCCAAGTGTGTCTTTTCTTGATCTTATTTACTCCTCTCAACAACTCTGCAAGATAACTTCTTATAACCTCATTTTACGGTTGAGGAAATACCCCCATTTTACAGTTGAGTTTAAACTGCACAGCTCTTAAGTGGCAGAGCCAGAAGTGACCATGAGCCTAACTTCAAAGTCCTCCATCCTTCACCTCACCAAGCCCACATAACCACCACCCACCCATCAGCTTGAACACCTCTTCCCTGTGCAGGCAGCAGGGCAACTACCAGGTTGAGGCCACCCCTGCAGCTCCAGCCGTCTTCCCTATGAAGGGGAAGAGGACCAACCGATGAGTCAGTGACTTGGCCCTCTGTTCCTGCTCAGCCCCAGAAGATTAGGAGGTCTGACAGACTCACAGCTGGAGGTGTGGCCAGCCTGCCAGGGGTCTGATTGATGGTATTTGTTATGGTCCTAACACCGGGTGTTATTGTTTTAGCACTTCATCTTTTTCCCTTTACACGGCTGGTGGTGTATATATTCGAAGTTAACCTCGAATAAAGAGGAAGCTAACAAGCACTGAACATGTCTGGAAGGATTTCAACCCCAATTAAGTGTGTATTGTAGCATGATTTGATTTGTGGGAAATGCAGCATGAAGAAATCAGAATAAATCATATCTAACATGAAACCAGGTACAAAATTCAGGTGCTTAACAACATAGAATGTGTAGTCACCCACTTAGGAACACAGCTATCCCTGCAGATTCTTGCAGGCTTCTTGTGCTAGCTGACTCTCCAGATAGCCATTGATATCCCCCCAAGATTTTTTTCCTAAACTGTGAAAGTAGGAATCACCATTTAGACAGCCCCTTATTTGTTAAGAGAGTTGTAAGGAGGTCTGCTGACTATTCCTTGATACAAGTATACTGCCTTAGTGCAAAATAAGTCCCTGAGTGCTGTTTACCCTCATTTCCACCTGGCCTGGGGACTCATGCTCAGACCGGGTCTTGGGGTGCTCAAGACCCACTGGTTATAGGGGTGTGGGTCAATTCCCGGCATCCTGGTTACTTAATTAGTTGTTTCTTTACATTCTCCCTTCTCTACCCTGAGCTTTGTATATAACATTTACCAAGGGGAAATGGCAAACTCAGCAGTTATTGAAGAGTTCGTTTTTCTCTCCAATCAGTTCCACAGAACAACTCAGCATGTTTGGAGATGTTATAGCTCTACCAGTAGTTTCTGTTAGATGTCTCTCTTACATCTGACCGCATCAGTGATCTTTCTTTATGAAACTACCTTCCTTCTTTGGTTGTATAACACTACCCTTCCCTCTGTCTATTCCTGCCTTTCCACTTGTTCCTGTCTCCTTCAATTCTTCATTTCTATACTAATATACAGTACTCTCATTCATTCATTGAATACTTATTGAACACTTTCTATGTTCCAGGTATTCTGTTCAGCATTCTAGATATAATAATAAACAATAGAGGCATAGTCCTTGTCTTCATAGACCTAAAATATAGTTGAACCCTCAGGCAAAAGAAAAAAAAAATAAAGAAAACAGTGCAAAGGATAATGGTTGGTCTGTAGAGTCATCCTGCCTAGCTCAGAATTCTAGCTCACTAATTGTGGGCAGGTTACCTACTTCTCTTAACCTCTATTTCCTCCTCTTTAAAATGGGATGACAATAACAGATCTTGCCTCATAAGGTAGTGTGGAGATGAAATGAGATAATGTGTATAAAGCACTTAACTCAGGGACTTTCAGGTGCTAATTTCTCAATAAATGTTAGCTATTACTATTAGGAAACAAAAAAATTACACATCCAAAATTAAACTCACTGGCTTTCTTCCCCAGAGCAGCCTCTGGCTAGCAACTTGTCTTTCTATACATGGCTGTGGAGTAAGTTGCTATATGGTGCATTGTGGGGACCCAGGCTCAGGCACAGCAGAAACTTTCAGCAAATGACCACTTTTTTACTTATACAGCAAGAGAAGAGATTCCATCATGGCCTATCTCCCAAGGAGGGCAACTGCTCGGGCCAGAGTTTTTGGATGGCAGTTCTACATGCCCCACTATGACTTGGAGAGGAGAGACAAATCTATGCTGCCCAAGGGTGGGGGTCTTTATACAACCCGGGGGTAGGGGGTCCTGCCACTGAGAGTCCCTGCCCTGAGAAGCAGCTGGGATTGCTTGTTCCCAGCTTCCAGGTTTAAAGTATGCTCAGATTTTTCATTAGACCTAATATCTTCCCTGGGCTGCAGACTGGAAACATACTGAAACATCTGCACCCAATCAAAAAGGAAGGAAGTGTAGGTTAGGACTGGGAGATGGCTGCCAGGTGTGTCCCTGACTTCTCCAGTAATGGCACTATCTTATCCCTCTATGTCTAGGTTTATAATGTTACTTTATTCAGCCTCCCTTCTTCCCTATCTGTATCTGACTAGACCCACTAAATCTTGTGCTTACCTAGTTTACAATGGATCCCTATTATCTACAACAAAAACTGTAGTGAAAGAGTCTCTCTTTCCATTGATTTTGCTTGAAAGGTAAATGTAACTGTTTAATCTATACACTATTCAGCTTGGATAATTTTCTTAAATTTTATCTGTGCTTATTTTCTGCATCCCTATTTTTCTAATTGCTACTTCAAGAATACCCACCTTTCTCATATTGCTATTCTTTGCTTCCATATCTATTATATTTTATGCATCCTTTGCCATTTTCATGTTCTGAACCTTTGCATTTGGGAGAATTTCTCATGTTTGTCCTTATTCATTTATTAAAAAACTATCTATTGAACATCTATTACATGCAGCCTTCTTAAACCAATTTGTTTCTCATTAAGTGACAACTTTTTGTTATTTCTAAAGCCAAATGAAATTGTGCTATTGGATATTTCTTTTCTTAGCTGTCTCCTATCTACTGATCAGCCATTTCCTTCTATTTGTTGTTTTATCAATTAAGCCTACACTCAATGAGATTTTGATTGTCTTTATCTTCTTACTGAGGATGAGAGAAAGTTTTATAAAATCCCCTTCTGGTTACTGCAATAAATCATTTTCAAATATTGGTTCATCCTCTAAGTCTTTGGTTTTAGAATCTCTTCTCTTTGTCTGCCATTTGTATAGTCCTAGTGACAGTATTTTGTCCCTCTTTTCTTATTTTTAAAGAAGAGAGACAATATTTTCCAAAGTTGGGGTATGTAGTTTGTCTTTGATCTCATTCTTCAAATGAGTAGTTGAACAGCATGTTAACACACATATCTGCTAGACTCATTCTCAAACCCTAGACTGAGAAATCTCAAGTGCTCTTGTTAGATTGATGGGTTATCACTACTCACTCCCACTTTCTGTAATTCTGACCCACAGAATTGATGGATATTCCAAAAACTATAATCTCTAGTATTTGCTTCTTCTGGAGACTTTTCCTGGGAAGCAACCCTTCCTGTTGTGATTTACTTTGGGAGGCTGTACCTTCCATGCATTTTCTGGGATTTCCCATCTCTAACAGGATATTGGCAGGGATGGAAAAGAGGGCTATTAGCAGGGAATGAAGGAGGACAGAGGATAGTACCAGGCTTCAAATAGCATTACCCAGATATAGATATGGCCTCAGTTATCTGACTAGTGCATATCTTGCATTTCTGAGCCAGAGATTAGATGTTAAAGTGGGCAGTCATCTTACCTATCTTGTGCCTACATTTGGGGGATAGGGGAGAAGTTAGCTGTATTTTCAAAGGTTATAGCACAAGGAGTCAAGGGGATTGTGTTTTAATCCCATTTTGTCAGTCCTACAATTAATGGAAATTTATCCCAGATTCTGAAAATAGGCTATTAGTTCCAAGTTTTGTTAGTGGCATGTGTTTCCTTTCTTTCTTTTTTTCTGTATCTTTATAGGTATTTTGTTCAATTGTTGGAGAGGTTGAATAAGGGCCTCTAAGCTAGAGCCATTTTAAACCCACTTTCTCTCAGTCTTCATTTCTTAAAAGTAAAAAAGCCCTTTAGTTCAAAGTAGGGTTATGTTGATATCCTTGTAGATAACGCATCATGTACATGACAGGAAAGAAAGGTCTATTCAACTGGGAGTAGCTCTCTAAGGCAGAAAGATTTCTAATGAGGAATAGGTTTCCTGTAACAAAGTTCTTCATTGTCTGGAAAGATTGCATTGACAGAAAGACTACATTGATGAAACCATCTGATCTTTTAACCCATTCAGCTGATGCAGAGAGATTCTGCAAATTATAATGGTCTAATAGCAGAGCTTAGAAACACCTGAATGAAAAAGGCACACAACCCTGAGAGCAGATTGTGTTCTCTGTGCTCAGGGGTCAGTTGCTGTGGGATATTGACCAATTTCCCTGCCTCTCCTGAGGATCAGCACTGCAGCTTGTTTCAAGCATGTGCATTCAGCCCAGTATGACTTCACTACCAGGGGACATTTCCCACATGTGGGAAGGGAGGAGGAGTGCCTTCTAGTCACAGGGATGTTGACAGAGCTGAGTCTTTTGCTGCATGGGAACAGCGTGTGGACAAATGTTTGGCACTGGAACAGGGCTTGGGTTCCAACATTTGAGCTGCTGAAGTCCGGCACAGTCCTGCAGCCAAAACCACAGAGTCCTAACAGCTTGCTTTACAAAACCTGAATTTAACAAGTGTCAGTCTAGACTCAGTTTGATGGACTGCCCTGCAAACTGGTGATTTCATGTAAGGCCCTCGGGATGAGTTTTATTGGGTGGAATAAAGATAGGTGTTAGTGTATTTACCCCTGTTCTCCTGCTTCTCTTTGACCAGACCTTAAGGACTCCGAGACTGCTCTTCAGGAGTTTTAGTGACACACTATGGCTGAGAGGCAGGATCCAATAAAAAAGCTTGACATCTCTTTAAAAGTCTTTTTGTTGAAGCAACACACTAATTTTTAAATGTGCTAAATGAATTGGGTTTTGGGCTTGTACTAATGAGAAGTTGATGGTAGTCTGCTCACTGATACTCTATCATATACACCACTCTCAGTAGAGAATTACATATGTGAGAATGCTAATTAGGTCCTGTCAGGGTTGGCATTGAACTTGTGTGGCCAGTCACTGAAAAAATGTTCTTACAGAGGTTATTTGTAGGAGTGAGAAAAATGCATGCGCTTGTATCTGTAAGTGGGTGTAGGTTCTAAAAGAACAGCATTCTCTCAGTTACTCAAAGTCTGATTTTCAACTTTGTGAACGTCCTATTTTCCTTTATTTTTTCTTTTTTAAATCTATTCCCTTCCCACATAGAGAACAAGGCTGAGAAGGGAAAACTCACAATCACTTCAGGTTTTGGGGTTTATTTCTAGCCACTACCATCTCACCAAGAGATACGTACTCAAGTGGTGTCTATTCTCCCACCATCTCCCTGGACGATGTTGTCTCTGACTTAAGGCTACCAGATTGCCTCAGGCTGGCTATAGAATTTTCTGTGATGCCATTTGAGTTTCTCTGGTATATTTGGATTCTCAGTTGGTCTAAGAATTTTGAGGCCATGCTTGACCAACTATGAAAAATCAGGGGTTTCTGTGGTAACAAAGAACCTCAAAAATCTTAGTGGCTTACCATAGTAGGCACTTACTTTTCTCTTACAGGTTTATGAGTCAGCTGCCACTCTGCTGGCTAGCTGGGTTCGGCTGGAATTGACTCCAGGTTACCGGTTGGGTTCATATCCGCTCCACAGGTCTTATCATTCTAGGATTCAGGCTGAAGTGGCAGGCATTATGTGCAATATGTTGTCCTTATGAAGAGGGATGAGTATAAACATACAATACCTCTTGAATCCTCTGATCAAAACTGGCACACTGACATTCCGTTTACAGTCCATTGGTCAAAGCAATTAAATCACAAAGCCAAATCTAAAGTCAGCAGAGTGGGGATGTATACTTTGCCTACTAGGAGGTATAGGCAACCCACAAGAATGAGCAGAGATGTGTAATCCTATTAGAGCAAAGAGTTGAGAACAAAAATCGAATCCTACCACACCAATCATATATAGTGACCTGAAAAAATGGTCCACCATAATTCCCACCTATTTTTACTAGAGATGTCCTCAGTTCATAGGTGATATAATAGCAGCAAAGTTCCTATATCAATCATGGTCTCATCTAACTTAATTCTTCTAGAAAGCCAGAAAGATTTTCCACTAATCCTCACCCCTTACCTCTCCATCTGATCATGTAGACACACTAGAGGATACAATCATCGGATTATAGAAGATTTATTGTCTCTTCTTTTCAATAGGGTGTGTTTTGGAAATAATTGGGAATCTGTTCTCAGATAGACATGAATTTCAATCCCGCTTATGAACTAAATATCTGGGAGTAATCTTGGACAACTTACTGAGACTCCCCAGACTATTTTTCTTCATACGGAATATGGGGGTTGAGTGTTTGTCACAGTATCTACTTCAATAAATTACTCTGCCGATTAAACGAGACAATGTATATAAATGACCTTGTATGAGTCTCATAAAGATTAGTTTTCTTTCCATTCCAGTACACTTCTCCCACCATCCAAGGTCAGTTTTCAATCCCAGTGCCTTTCTGTAGCCTTCAGCTTCCTCCTGCCTCCATTGAATTCTGTCTCCTCTGAACTCCTACAATTATTAGGGGAGAGATCTGTAAACCACTCCTGGTTTATGAATAGATTTCAGGAAGTTTAAGCACTACCCACTCCCCTTTGGAATCAGTGTGAAATTTTGTGTGGTGAATTACATGCATCATTCTGAGGAGAGACCCCATAGCCTTCATCTGAGTGAGCTTTGAAGTGCTATTGGAGCCAGAAGAGATTCAGAACCATTGATCATGGTCTGAACCTGGTAACTTGACTCTTATGATATACTACCTTATATGTGGGTGTTGCTTTGTGCCATTAGTCCTCTTGATTATGAGAAACTTGAGAGAAACGACTGTTTCTTCCATTGCTTCTATGTCTTCAACTTGTAGCATAGACTGAGTACTTGATGAGAATTCAAGGAAGATTTGCTAATTAGTCACCCATACAAGGGCACTACCATCAAAAGGGTGAATCCAAAAAGTCAAGCATTTAACAACAATGCTAGACGCATGTAGAGAAAAAAATCATTAAAAACAAGCAAAAACCTATCTTGATGGTAACAGAGTCCACCTGCTTGTGGGCTCTGGTCTTGGCTGCATGGTGCCGAAACCCCTTACCCTGGTCCTATAGTATGCCATGTGAAACATCTTCTTACTTCATTTCCTGAAAGAAATGGGGACTATTTTAGTTATTATGGGAAAGGGAGGCTGTCGGAGAAGTGAAATTTTGATAGTATGTTGGAATATAGCACAGTCCTCTTAGAGAACTCTTAGCTCCCTTTGTAAGAGGGACCTCTCCTAATTCATAGATTGATGTTTGTGTCTAAAAATAATCTGAAAAGAAATGAAGAAAAAAAGAAGTAAAGATAAATAGACATGTTTGTGCTTTATCTTCTTTGCCTGGAAAGCAAAGCAAAAAGGGTTGAGATCACGACTGGAACCAAAAACCCCACACATAGATATTTTTTTAGAAAAGGAATTTCTAAGCATTTATAGCTCTTTACCCTTTTGGAAATACCAGGTAGGCTTGGAGGGAAAAGAATGGCTAGGAAACTCTTAGTGGAAAATAAAATGTTGTCCAAAGTCAAGGAGCTCTTGCTGGTCCTGTGGTTCCAACTTCTTGGTTGTGACTTCAAGTCTTTGATTGAATCAAAGAGTCAAGTCTTCAATTCCCCAAGATTTGCAAAATGATTTAAAGGTACATCATCATCAAGTGCAGCACAGACATGGAATTCACAAGGCACACTCTTTACATAAAAATTCACAAGCATACACATTCACAAGTCAGTCCTCTAACACTTTCAGAAGGCCAGATTCCATATGCCTAGCAACAATTCTATTTTTTATGTGTTTTATCCTTCTTCTCAGCTTCCTTGCTAGGCTTTAGGGAATTATCAGGACTTACCACCAATTGGATTGCAGAGCTTTTTGGCCCAGAATGAAGCTTGCTATCATCAGGTATGTAAAGTCTTGCCCAGTGTAGTCAGAAGTTAAAACCAAACCATCATAAACCTGCAGGACTTATGACCCTGAAAGGCCTGGGGGAGTTTCCTGGACCAGAACTCAATGGAACTTTGCCCAAAACCCCAAATGGGAAATATATATAAACTGATTCCGTGCAGTGTGAAGGCTGAGGCAGCAGCAGAATGCTTTTATAGACTGATACAATGATAGATTAGCACACATTTAATCCTAGGCTGGGGGTTTAGAGGAGTCAGCCTTCCTCAGATCCTTCTCCCTCTCCGTTAATGTTAATAGCCCAAAGTGAGGGGTTAGTGGCGATGGGCATTTTTCTTTTTTGACACAATTATTCTATATTTAAGCCAATTAGAAAGTCATTCCCTAAAGAAAGGAAGTGCCAGTGGGACATAGTGTGGCTGAGATTTGGTGTAGGATTGTATATGTCTTTTTTAATGGAATTTGGAGTAAAAAGGAGATCATGGGCAGTTTCATAGTTATTCGTTGACAAAAAATAGCTTTCACATTTTAAGTATATAGGTATATCTGCCTTTAAAGAAGCCCACGTATGTACAAATTTATTGAACCAATGAATTAGGGGCTCTTGTTCACATTACAAAAACTCTTTGCTTTTTGCTAGGGTTTCATTAAAGGGCAAGTTTGCTGATTGCACTTAATACATATTTGATTTGCAAACATCCGATTGGTGTACTGCTCTTTGGGAGCCCACTATTGTGAAAAGCAAGGTACTTTTTCAAAGTCGTTAGAGTAAGAAGATGCCATCTTGGAAAATACTTTAGGATATAAACACAAAGTTCTTGGCCACAGATTTGAGGGGGATAGGAATTATAGGCTGTGTTGGGAAAATATAAAGAAGGAGAGACCCACGTGGTTGAGTCTGTCAATCTGCTCCCTGGTGTGCACAAGTAATGTAATGAGGTATTTTGATCATGGAAATGATCTAGCCACACTCTAAGAGAAAATCCAGATGACACCAAAGCTGTAGGGTCAAGCATTGTTTGTTAGGTTCCATATCAGATTCCACCAGAGCTGCAAGCAAAAAATAAATATGTAAAATAAATAAGAATTACAAGCCCCTAAAGGAGTATTAGAAACCTCTTTTAGATAGAATTTTTCTCGAACAATGGAGAGGGCCTTGTGTTTGATATCTCATGGGTTATCAACCAACAAACCCTTGCTTTGACTTCTAGATATTTTTAAATTGTCTGGCTTGTCAGAAGCTCTAAATATCAGCAGTTGTAGCTGGAGATTTCTACATCGTATTCCCATGCTAATGGAAAGCAGGAAGTAAATATATTCACATAGTATGGTTCTGCCAGAATAACTAGTAACAATGAACTTTTCTCTCTGTGGCATTGGGAAATTGCCCAGGGACCCCTGCAGTAGGGGAAAGGTAGATGTCTCAAAGTCTGCAGTCCACCTGATTTGTTCTTCTGGGGCTTTTCTAACCACATCTGAGAAATGCTCTGGAAGGCATTAAGAGAGAAAGAAAATTATATACTGGATTTGGAACTGTGCTGTTATTAGCATGGCAGCAAGAGTTCAGGAGTGCTATGTTTAGTTTAGAGTACAGACTCAGATTTCAGCTCCTGGATGGATCAAAAAATCTCCAACTTGCTGGGGCTACATTGACCTTTAAGATTTGGGTAAAACTGGTTGAAAACCCAAGAAACATACAGTGGTATATCTAGTCTCTTTTCTAACATACCTAGAGGTTCTTGGTGATGGTGATGAAAAATGGTAGTGGTGGTAAATAGGGCTGTATGTGTGGCAGGGGGCAGTGGGGGGAGCTTTCTCTTAGTAACTTCTGGCTCTGAATTTTAACTTGCAATGAATCCTCTGGGCCACCCTGGCTTTTCCCTCTTGTTCATTTCGAACACCACATCACCCTACTGGGCACAAATGGAATCTCTTCTTTTCTAAAGTGCACTAACTCAAGACTGTGTATGGCAGTTTTCACCAAAGGTTTGGGGTTAGGATTACTCAATAGAAATGTCTAAAATAGAAACTTGATATCCCTTGTCTTAAAGTATTGTGGCAATTCCTGCAATCTGGCATTTTTGCCCCCTCATGTTGCTGTCAGTCTGACTTACTCATCATCTTTGTCTCTCTTCTCTGTCTCATTTACCCTTTCTCCTCCTCCCTTCAAATGCATATTAATTTCATATAGAGATCAGCTTAGCTAACTCTACATCTCCATTCAAATCCATCTTACTCTGTCCTAAACTGCATTCCCAAATAAACCAATTTAGCCTAAACAAAGATGATTCTTTCCCTAAAAGGAATTCTACTACTTAGCAAGAGTTAAGTAACTATGCCCAGTGAATTCTCACTTCCCAAATTCACTGCACACCTATCACTCAACCAGTACAAAGTATTTTGGGCACATGTTTAAGACAAAATCTTTCGGTCTTTTAAACTCTTCTTTGTAACATTCCTCTGTGGGCATGCAAGAGCAATGGCCCTTTATCATGGAGCCACAACTAGCTTTGGAGGTGGACTCACAGAGGACCAGGGATTTATCCTCTGCCAACTCCATCCCCTTTGGTGCTAATAGGTAAAATTGTGAATATACAGGCTCTTTTTCCAAGGTCTTCCCTAAACTCTTCTGTGATTCCTGCTGCCTTTACAGCTCCCTGTTCTCTCTGCCTTGCCACTTCCAAAGCTAGGGGCCAAATACTCTCTTGTGAACTGCTGCTGTCCTCTTCCCAATTGGAAATTGATGTCTCTCTGCAGTCGTCAAACCCCAGTGATGATCCTTCTATTAGAGTGCCACGAGAGAACCTTAATCCCTCAAAAGTACCTCTACCTACATGAAGGATAGACTTTAAGAGGTTGTTTGTGGGTCCATTGTTCTTAAGTGCATTGTGATTAAGGGCTTAAACTTTCAAACCAGACATGCTGTTTTCTTTTGTGTTGATATGTGTTCTATTGGCTGTCTTTTTGACAAAGTAAGCCAGTTTTGCCCATATGGAAATTCTTTTGTGGCAGGACCACCTCCACCTCCACCTCCTCACCTCTGCAAGTTATGTGAGGAACACCTTGGCAGCCACAGGATCCACAATGACAACCTTAAAACTCACTTTGATGTTGGGCAGAATTGAATGGATCTGGAAACAATGGAGACTTGAAAAGCATTGAGACAAAAAGGTTTCTGCAGCAGATTTTCATAGTTAAGTTCACCAACCCCTGGCCTTCTCCTGAATTCATTAGGATAGTAGACTTTTGATATTGAGTAAGTAGTCCATTACATCAACCAGCTTCCTTGTCTCTTGCTGATTATGGTCCCTTGCTTAGGCTCAGAGGTTTTCACGTTGCTTGATTTGCTCTTTGTCCTTCAAAATTATTCCCACTAATGAATCCCTCCAATCTGTCATCATCTTGCCATTTGCAATTTTTTTTAATTGACTTTTTTTTCCATTATCATCATACCTTTTCTTAATAGCACTTTTGACGTTCTTGATGCCTTTGTACTCATCAGAAATTAAGTGCTTCTCAGAAATAACAGAAATAGAAGCAATCACAGTGCAGACAAACAAACTAAAAGATGGTTGAGCGTAAAATGACTAACATGACCAATGACATCATTGTGGTGGCAGCAGAATTTTTAATCTTTTGCTTTGGGTTGCCACTTTGTTCATGAGTTTGAAAGTACATAAGTTGAAAGTTTGTAATTAGATGATGTCTGTAAATCTCTCTTGCTATTGAGGAATTCTTGCTAGGCTCCCCAGAGGCTGGGTCATGCTGCAATATCAGCCTGAATTACATAATTAGCATTTCGAATTGGCTCTGTATTCTGAGATGTATTCAATCCTATGCTGCAAGTGCAGCTAGTTTATTTCCAGCAACCTCTCTTTCAAGTGCTGGCAAAGATTTACTCTGCCTTTCTTGGCTCAAGAGCCGACATTTTTGTGACTCTGTGGGGCATGGAGAGAGGAGGTAGATGGGGGTATCCATATTTCTGTTGAAGTTCCCTTCACCTTCTTTCCAGGAGGCCTAGATGCCCTTATGCACATAATTTTCCAGGTGTCCAAACTCCTTATCTCAAAATTCCCAAGGAAGAGCTCTAGGTTAAGTTTCTCATCATGGTCCGTGCTACAGTGACATGATTAATATCAGGACTTGCAAACAAAGTTTTTCCTTTATTTCTATTCTAGCCAGTCCTCAATAGTGAAATATGTCCCAAAGATTCAGTAAAATATTTTCTATTACCTCTCAATTCCTGGAGAATCCCAGAGGAGAGGGAGAGTGGAGGAGCAAGATGTAGTCCCAGAGGCAAACCTTAGGAAGCTGCTAAATGTGTGCTGATTGATACAGTCAAGGACTGCTAAAGAGCTCTGCTCCACTAATTTTACAGGATTTTTGCTCTATAACTTAACCCAAAAGATGCCAAGACTTTACAATAAATGGTTACCCTGGAAACTCAGGGAAACCCAGGATACACCCAGAGTATGAAATCATTGTTTAGAATGTCCCTGGCCTGTTCTTTCTAGTTCTAAGGTAGCACTTGTTGGACAGGCTCTCTGTTGCTGAGGAGGAGGCCTGAAACTACACATGCTTCATATACAGAAGAGAAGTTAAACGGCTTCAGAGAGGACCCAACCTAACAGGCAATGGGCCATGCTTTGAACTTCACCAAAATGCCTCATTTGGCCTTAGTTCCATGAAAAATAAAATGCAAACCTCTGCCTGTCTCACCTGTGTGCTCTCAGCCTGATACCTACTAACATTTTTTGTTCCTCAGTTTTAAAAGCATCACATGCAATTTGTTAGACCCGTTTTGGTCTAGAAATTATTGAACCGCGTCACCTCATATAAAAATTAAGGAAGAAAGATCAATAAGACAGCTGTTGACTGCCAGTAAAACTGCTAAACATTTTAAAAAGAGATAACACTTAGAATTTTTGAGGGTCTGGGGAAAAAGAGCTCTCAGATCTTGCATTTAATAAGGTAAATTGGTTAAGTCTTTCTGGGTAGCAACTCAGTAATATACAACTAAAGCCTCAAAGAGTTTAATGGTATGAAGAAATGTTCATGCATTTGTTAAGGAAAGAATCAGGGAGGGGAAAGGAGGAGAGACTGCTAATGGGTAGTCCAACACTTGGAATTCTGTTTGTCTTGTTTTTTTAATAGTAGCCATTCTAGTGGGTGTGAAATGGTATCTCATGGTGGTTGTGACTGCATTTTCCTAATGGATAATGATGTTGAGCATTATTTCCTGTGCTTATTAGCCATTTGTGTATCTTCTTTGGAGAAATGTCTATTCAAGTCTTTTGCCCATTTTTGATTTGGCTGTTTGTCTTTTAGTTGTTGAGTTGTAGAATCTTTTTATGTATTCTGGGATATTCTTATCAGATATGTAGTTTCCAAATATTTTCTCCCATTCTGTACGTTGTCCTCTCATGATGAAGTCCTTTGATGCATAAATTTTTTTTATTTTGAACTCCCATTTATCTTTTTTTCTTTGGTGGCTCTTGCTTTTGGTGTAAAGTCTAGTAAACCCTTCCCTAACACAGTGTCCTGATGATGCTTTCCCCTGTTTTGCTCTAGGAGTTTTATAGTTTTGCTCCTTTTATTTAGGATTTTGATCTGTTTTGAGTTACTATTTGTGTATGGTGTGAGGTAGTTTGTTCATTGTTTTGTGTATGGATATCCAGTTCTTGCAGCACCATTTGTTGAAGAGACTATTCTTTACCCATTGAGTGGACTTGGAACCCTGGTCAAAAAATCAATTGAGCATGGATGTGAGGGTTTTTTTCTGAACTCTGAATTCAATTCCATTGGTTCATATGTCTATCCTTGTGCCAGTATCATGCTGTTTTGATAACTGTAGTTTTGTAATAAGTTTTAAACTTGAGAAGTGTGAGTCCTCCAACTTTGCTCTTGTTTTTCAATATGTGGTTATTCAGGCTCCTATCCTTCCAAGTAAATTGGATGATTGACTTTTCTTTGTCTGCAAAGAAAGCTGTTGGTGTTTTGTTTGGAATTATGTTGTAACTTTAAATCACTTTGGGTAAATTTGACACCTTACAATATTTAGTCTTCCAGTTTATGAATATGGAATGTCCTTCCATTTGTTTGGGTCTTCTCTGATTTCCTTTAGCAGTATTTTGTAGTTTTCCATGTTAACCAAAGTTTTTTAAAAATTTTTCTCCTAGATATTTGATTCTTTTAGTTACTACTGTAAATGAAATTTTTCTTGGTTTCCTATTCAGATTGTTCATTACTAATGTATAGAAACACTGTTGATTTTTGCATGTTGATAGTGTAGCTAATCACCCAATTTGCTGAAATCTTTATTAACTCTTGTAGCTTTGTTGTGGATATTTCAGAATTTTCTTCATATAGGGTCATGTCATCTTCAAATAGGGCAAGTTTTACTACTTCCTTTCTAATTTGGATGTTTAATTTCTTTTTCTTGCCTAATTGCTCTGGCTAGAGCTTCCAGGACAACATTGAATAACAGTGGTGACAGTGGGCATCCTTGTCTTGTTCCTAATCTTAGAGGAAAAACTGTCAGTCTTTCACCAATGAGTACGATGTTAACTGTGGGTTTTTCATATAAGCCCTTTATCATGTTAAGGAAGTTTTATTCTATTCCTAGTTTTCTAAGTGTTTTTATCAAGAAGGGTGCTAGACTTTGTCAAATGCCTTTTCTGCATCAATTAAGATGATTAGGTGGTTTTATTCCTTTGTTCTATTAATATGGTATATTGCATTAATTGATTTTCTTATGTTGAACCACCCTTGACTTCCTGCATTAAATCCCTCTTGTTCATGGTGAGTAATTCTTTTAATGTGCTGTTGAATTCAGTTTGCTAGTATTTGTTGAGGATTTTTTGCACCTATATTCATAGGGGTTGTTGGTCTGTTATTTTCTTTTATTTTGTTATCTCTATCTGGCTTTGGTATTAGGGGGATGTTTGCCCACAGAATCAGTTAAGGAGTACCCCCTTCTTTTCAAAATTTTGGAAGAGTTTGAGTGAAATCAGTGTTAATTCTTAGTTGGAAAACTTTTGAACTGATTTAATCTCTTACCTTTCACTTGGTCTGTTGAGATCTTCTACTCTTGAGTCAGTATAAGTAGTTTGTGTGTTTCTAGGAATTTGTCCATTTTATCTAGGTTATCTAAATTTTTGGTGTATAGTTTATCATAGTATCCTGCTATAATCCTTTTTTATTTCTGTGAGGTTGGTGGTTTTGTCTCCCTTTTCAGTTTTGACTTTAGTTAATTGCATCATCTTCCATTTTTTCTTTGTCTAGGTTTATCAGTTTCACTGATCTCATCAACTAACCAACTGTTAGTTTTGTTGATCCTCCTTAATGTTTTTTTTAACTCTTTATTTTATTAATCTCTACTCTAATCTTTGTTATTTCTTTTCTTCTGCTCACTTCATATTTAGTTTGTTCTAGTTCCTCAAGTTGTGAGGTATGTCTATGATTTGAGATCTTTCTTAATTTTCAACGTAGTCATTCAAAGCTCTGTTTCCCTCTCAACACTGACTTTGCTTCATTCCATAAGTTTTGGTATGTTGTGTTTTCATTTTTATTCACCTCAAAATATTTCCTCATTTCTTTTTTGATTTCTTCTTAGATTCTTTCTTCTGCCAGCTCCAGTCTACTGTTGCAACCCTCTAGGGAATTTTTCATTTCATTTTTTTTGTTCTTCAACTCCAGTATTTCTGTTTGGTTCCTTTGTAAAATTTCTATCTCTTTATTGAGATTTTAATATTGTACATTCATTGTTTTCCTA
>JAQZBX010055454.1:0-18419 GCA_029593785.1 Cabassous unicinctus | reverse complement strand
TGCCATGGTTTAATTTATATTGACAGATATATTTTGATTCCAGATATGAGCATTTAACAATGGTTGCTAAGCTTAGCTTTATATATTTAAAATAAGAATGAGGAAATACCTCAATTTTTCACTTATTAGTATTTATATGTAAAGCAGGCTTTCATCCATTAATGGGTCATTACTTTTACCTTAAGTAGTTCTACAGAATTAGCACTGAGCAAAGTATGAACTAAGATTTAAGTTCACAAAAATATGTAATTCTCAAAGATCAAGGAGATTCTATATTTGGTAACATGTATTCATATTCTTAAAATAACAGTGACAGATATGCAACTAAAAAGGGAAAAAATATTCTACCTAAAAGAAAATGACTAATAATCCAAAATTTACCAAGAGACAGGAAACCCTTATTTGACTATTCAAAATATATTTTATATATCAAAATCTGTCTTGATTATTAAAAATTGTTTTTATTTTTGTTAAACAGAAGGAAACATTTTTAGCTACATGCAACAAATAGACCTGACAGTTTTGCAAGAGCACTTAACAATTAATTCTTGACTTAATTTAAGAAAACATTCACTAAAAGTCATCCAAAGTTCAGCAAGGGAAAACTTGGAGCTTTTTTCCCACAAGTTATCTCTATTAAAGTCAATATTATTGACTGCTTCTTTACTTACTGCTTCATTGGAAAAGGAAAGCTAAAGAAATAAGAAAGAAGCCTACCATGTTTTGCTTGAGTCTGATTTATGGACTGAGAAAAAGGATTTAGAGCACAAAAGATTCACTATGAATCCACTCCTACAATAAAATTTAAAAGAAAGTCTATAATTCTTAACTCCATAGTATTTTCTAACAAGTATTTTTGATTTTCTTTTATGAAAAAGTGTACTTGTAAGCATGTGATGTGTTAACTCTCCATGGTGTAAAAAATAATATTAGATTTACTATTCAAGAAATGTTCTCTAATAAAAGTTATCTCAATAACCTGCACCATCACATATAAAAGATGGTCAGAAAAGCCTTTCAAAATAGTGTCTTGGTTTTCCAGCTGCTAAAACAAATACCACACACAAGTTTGGCATAACAACAGGATATTATGGGCTCATGGTTTTGAGCCTAGGAGAAGAAAAAATAGAGGCATCAAGCAAGGGGATTCTCCCTAACAATGGGTAAATTCTGGGGCTGGCTGCCAGCGATCCTTGGGTCCTTGACTTTCAATCACATGTCAATGCACATGATGATGTCTTCTCCTTTCTCTTCTGGGTTCCATTGAGTTTCAGCTTCTATTCCTCCATGGTAGTTTTTTTCCCTGTGGCTTTTTCTGTAAGGCTTCCAGTAATAGGTTTAAGACCCATCCTGACTCACTTGTCCAATCCTTGACTAAAAATAACACCTTCACAAGGTCCTATTTATGATGTTCACATGCCTAGGAATGAATTAAGAATATGTTTCCGGAGGTACATAACTAAACCTACCACAACCAAATTATCATTTTAATTTATAGTATATTATAACTTATAGTTACAGTTAACTATCATGTTCTTAGTAAACTGGATTAGACATCATTAAAACCCATTATAAACTCTCCCAATAACTTTTCAGCTCCTAAAGCATATAGTTAGCCCTTATGTGCCCTTCTGGCTACTGTTCATTTATTTATCCATGGATGTATCCTACAATGTATTCAGGCTCTCTTTCACTATCTGGAGATACCAGATGGATGGAGTTCCTGAATTCATCGGTCTCAGAATTTCAGGGGAATTAAAAGATAAGAGAGACTTAAAGTGGGATGTCCTAGAGCCCAGGAAGTGGTGAGGAAAGGAAAATCTGGAGCCGATCTAACTGTACTCGTCCTCCAGGTCTCAATTCTGATGCTATTTCTTTTGGAAAACATTTATGGCTTTCTGCACACACTTCCACTATCAGTTTGACTCTACACATGCTCCTCTGGTAACCGCTGCTGCCATTTCTATTACAACCACCATCCGTGTGGCTCCCTTTTCCACCTAAGCCAACCTGTGCTCACACCCATCTGCTTCCCTGCCTTGCTCCTATGACATCTGCTAAACCATCAGGAGACATGTCTATCCTGTAAGCACTCCTTCCCTCTTTCTACTATTTCTCCCAACTCTGAAATGTGGTAGATAATGGAGCAACTTAGAACAAAGGCCTACTTCCTGTGGCCTAAAAATACTTCTAACCTCAGCTGAGTCCTTTACTGACAAGTAAGCAGACATCAGCCAGGCGGTAGCAGATGTCGTTTTACTCACAGCAGGGGATTGTATATAAACTGGACGTGGCTACTGCAGCCTCTGGAGTCACCATACCAAGTATTGTGTCCTAACTGCAAGTTGCAAAATCACATTCCTCATCTTTCTTTGGTTAGCTCATGCCTCTAGAAATAGATGTATGGAGTCTGGGGAGAATATCATTAGTTTCTTGTATTTTCTGTAGCAAATTACCACAAACTTGGTGGCTTAACACAACAGACTTTTTTTTCTCTTTCTCTCTCTCAGAGTTCTAAAGGCCAGAAGTCCAGTCCATTCCTCTGGGCTGAAATCAAGGTGTCTGCAGGGCTGTGCTCCTTCTGGAGGCTCTCAGGCAGAAGCTGTCCCTTGCCTCTTCCAGTTGTGGTCCGTCTCTGGCTTGTGGCCACATTGCTGTGTTCCATCTTCACATCACTTGCTCCTCTGTGTGTCTCTCTTATAAAGATGCATGTGGCTGCATTCCAGATTTACCAGGATAAACTCCTCCTTTCAATATCCATAACTAAATCACATATTTTGTCATATAAGGTAGTATTCACAAGTTCTGGAGATTAGGACATGAACATATCTTGGGATTATGATTTAGCCCACTACAGGGCAGGATATTTGGAAAACAGAGTTTTCACCTTTTTCACTACAAAGGAGCTTCAGGAACGGAGTCCTTGGTTTGGAGGGATGTTTCCCTGAGATCTGGTACAAAGTAAGTACTCAATATTGTTGAATTTTTAAGAGAAAGAAAGGAAGAAAGGAAAAGAAAGGAAAGAAAGGATGGAGGGAAGGAAGGAGGGAGGGAGGGAGAGAGGAAGGAAGGAAGGAAGGAAGGAAGGAAGGAAGGAAGGAAGGAAGGAAGGAAGGAAGGAAGGAAAAGGAAAAAAAAGAAAGGAAAGAAGGGATGGAGGGAGGGAGGGAGGGAGGAAGGAAGGAAGGAAGGGAAGGCAGGAGGGAAAGAGGGAAGGAGGAAGGGGTTGGAAAGAGGAGGAAGAGAGGAGGGAAGATTCTCTGGTTCAAGTACTGAGATAGCTCCAATTTTCTTTTAACTCTCTGTCCACTTAAGTGGAATTTCTATAGCATTAATTTCTTACTGAATAAACATTTTATAAATAATTTGTAAATTAAGTCCTTATTAAAAGTCATTGTGGCATGCCATGTTAATAGGCAGTTGGCCAATAGAATAAAAGTAATAAAATTTGCTGTGAATTCCAACAAGATTCTTATTTCTCTAAACAATTATTTTATGCCACAGCATAAGTGACATGATAAAGCATCTTATATTATTTACTTCAGAAGGCTCAGTTTTTCAAGGGTTCTTTTCAGCTTTGTGTCGTAGAATTTTTACCAGACTCTCCATTTCTCGTTTAAGAAACAAGCATTCAGGAAATTTAAAATTTAGCTGTTCACAAATGTATGAGGAAGAGTGATTTATTCTTATCAAAATAATTCAATTCATTTTAAAAACATTGCTAATTTACTGTGTATTTTTGTTTTTCACCTGATTTTGTAGAATAAAATCAATTTAATCTACAACCTTGTGCTAACTTCCTTTTGAAAAAATATTCCATCACATTCTTTTTCGCCCTTGCTGACAATCTTTGCTGACCGATTGGGGTCCATAAAACACAACGCAGACCAACAATGCTGGACATTTCCACTTACACTGCTTTGAAAGGACAGAAAGTTAGCTAAAGATTTATTGTTTTACTGTCATTTTACTGCTTAAAGAAATGGTAGGTAGAATCTCTGTGCTATATAAAAGATAGTGAGTCCATTGTGTGGGTAACTTTTGTAGATGTCCTCAAGGCTAAATTAAACTGACCTGGAATATGCTATCTTGAATGTGGAAAGCAGCTCAAACTAGATAAACTTTTCTGTTGACTTTAAATAATTTTATTTTTGTAGTGTCTTGTGTTTCTTGTTGCAAGGTGAGATTTTAGTTTGTTTTCTGTTTTGTTTTTTTAAGTGTTGCTTTGTTTTTCTCTTTCATGTTGGTTTGATAAAATTCAAACTTGGACCACTCAGGATTTGGGGTAGAAGCAAGCAAAGAAAGCCATTGGCTTATTTTGTTTCTAATGATATACTGTACAGGCATCACAGCTTAATGAAAGTGTTCTGTAGGTTATAGCATAACAGATTGGCTTGCATTGGGGATTATGATGTTGTTCTAGAGTGGGAGAAATATTAATTTTTTTAGCATTTGTATTTTTCTCTATAAACATGTGTCCTTTGGAACAAAGATTTGGTATTCTTGGGTTCCTTTAATCAGACACACCAAATATATTTTGATTGTAATCCTGCAGCACAAACATCAGTGGATATATATGCTTACAAATATATAGATATAGATATATATTTGTATACTACTCTGGCACGTATAAAGAAGAAGGGGACTACATAAGTGTGATTACTGAACCTGGAAGACAGAGGTTGAAATGGGGTCAGAGAAATCGGGGTGAGAAGTGAAATCAACAGCTCCTGTGTTCTAAAAAAGAAAGAATACAAAGAGAAAAAACATATATGGAAAACTAGATACTTTGGAATGCATGTTATTGGCAACTAATCATACTGAATTTTGTTATGAAGTGGCAAAATATTGGAAATCGGTTGCTTGTGATAACTTGCAAAGCAGCTTAAACCTATAGCTTTATGGAAAAACATTAAAACCAGAATTTTGGTACATTTTGGCTGTTACATGATGTACATAGCAAATTATCACAAGAAAAAGATGAGATATGACAAGACTTGGCTGGTTTATGAGCAAAAAATAAACAGAACATAAACAATTAACCAATTTAAAACCAATTGATCCTGATCCCAAAGAATGAAAGATGAAGCCACACCCATTTGAGCAAAGTTTATTGTTTCAAGATACCGGCTGTTAATTTGAGAAAATCAATACAATAAAGAAGAAAGAATATAATAGAGAGAATAAATTCAATTCAATACAATACGATACAATACAAAGAATACAATAAAGAAGAAAGGATAAGTCCGAGAATTTGCTCTGGAAAAAGAAATGGATTTTGGAACATGACATTGACAGGATGAAACAGACTACAGCTCAATAAATTTTTGAGGAACTTGTACTGCAAAAGAACTAAGAATCTGGATTAAGCCTTTCAAGCCTTCAAACAATCCCTGGTCCCTGAGACTAGTATTAGCGTGAAAGGAATGACGTCCACAAGAAAGGCGTGCTCTGCAATATGTACTTTCGGTTTGGTCACGGAAGGTACTGAGCAAAGGTGTTCCCACCAGAATCAGAAACCTTGGAAAACAATAGACAAAGGAGTTCTTGGCAGAGAACAAAATCACAGTCTAGTTAAGGAATTACCTGTACAGTTCTGGCAAGGGATTTTCACAATACCTCTGCAGCAGGATTTCCTCACTGCTATTTATCGGTTGCCACTATTTTGCCAGTTTCCGTTTCTGAATGGAATCTTTACATGTGGTTATCCTGACAGGTCATATATATTGCCTAAGGATGCTAAAATTTTCTATAGACATATAAGTGTCTGCTGTGTTATTTATATGCAAATAAATGCTTTTGTGGATATTTGTAGCAGAATATCTAGCTTTTCTCCACGATTCACAGATCCATGTCCACAGTATGAAGTTGTTACTGGTAAGTGGCTGCCCAGGCACATTTTCCAGCACCCCATTCCCAATCACATCTAGGGGTGGCCATGCTGTTATTTTGTCACTGGAATGTACCAACAGTGAAGTGTGTTATGTTGGGGTCAAAGCATTTAAGTTACAGGGACGCATTTCCCATGCTCTCTTCTCTACCACCGGCAAGATGTGGGGCTCTAAGGCTGAGTGAGAGAGGTTGGGAAATTTTCTACAAAGGGCAGAATAGTAAATATTTTAGACTTAGAAACAAAGGTCTCTGCTGCAAGTATTCAACACGAACATAGCACAAATCAGCCACAGAAAATAAACGAATGAGCGTGGCTGTGTTCCAAAAACTTTTATTTATGGACACTGAAATAAATTTTCCCATGAAAAAAATTACCACAGTAATGAAGGATGTTGTTAATGTGGGTAAATGTGGGCAATGTGGGGAGCGGGGCATATGAGAATCGCCTATATTTTTTATGTAACATTTATGTGATCTAAATATCTTTAAAAAATATTATTCTTCTTTTGAAATATTTTCAAGCATTCTTATCTCTTTGGGATAATGAAAACAGGTTGTTGATGGGATTTCAAACCCATGCCTAGCTTGCCCACTAGGAGATAGTGGACCTACAATACAGAAATAGGCTTGACTCCTAAACAAGACAAGGAAGAAATCCCGCTCAACCCAACCCCCCACAAGGAACACCCATCTTAGTTTAATATGTGTATAAGAAATTAATTTTTATTATGTCACATTATTAAAAATGAGGTATATCTATTATAACAGGTATCATTACCATAAATAACACAGGTATTTGAAGCAATCTTGGGATATTGATATCTAAAATATATTTCATTTTAATAGAGAGTCAAAAATGAAAGCCTAAGAAGGAGGGGCAAGATGGCAGCTGAGTAAGGAGCTCCAAGAATCAGCTCATCCTACAGGACAGTTAGTCATCACCCAGAGCTATCTAAAGCACTTGGTTGAGGGGCCCAGGAGACCAGAAGAGCATCCTGCAACATCCTCGGAAGAATGGAAGGAGGAGACTGCCCATCTGCAGTGAAATTGCATGCACAGAGCACTCCACACCATGGCAGTCAGAGGGCATCTTTCATTGGCAGCACAAGCCGCCTTGGGAGCTATTCCATGGCTGGAATTGGAAGCTCTATTTCCCAAAAATGGTGGATGAAGAGATGTTGGCCACCGACTTCAGCTACTGATTGGTAGATTCAGCTGGATAAAGTATAATCCTAAGACTAGCTAAAGTTTGAAGCTGTTGAAATCAGAAAGAGGCAAGTAGCTGAAATTTTAACTCTGCCCCCAGCATGAGGAGAAGCTGGGCTGACTGAAAATCACAGTGAAGGTAAGGACTGGCTTCTTTCCACCTGGATTGGATTGCAGCTCTAGCCTCGGCTCCAGCCCCACATCGCACAGGGAGGAAGCTGGCAGGACCTGCACCAGCCTCTTGGAGTAACTGCAGGCACTTTCAGCTGGCACAGACTGAATAGTCAGACACTTGAGGCTTCATCCCTGCACCCAATAGGATAGGAAAGGAGATGTGTTTCCTCATCCTTTCTGGGCAACTGCAGGCACTTCTGGTCTGCACAGACTGGTTTATTGTGTGCCTTCGATTCCATCCCCACTCCCCCACCCCCCATAGGATAGGAGGGGGCTGCTGTTTCGTCAGCCTTTCTGGACAACTGCAGACACTTTTGGCCTGCACAGACTGAATACTCAGACACCTGTAGCTCCATCTCAGCCCCCTAGTAGGATAGGAGGGGAGATGTGTTTCCCCAGTCTTTTTGGGCAGCAATAGGTGCTTTAGGCCTGCAAGAACTGGTTTGTAGAGTGGCTTCAATTCCATCTCCACACCCACCGTACCCCCATTGGATAGGAGGCCAGTGCTTCCCCAGCCTCTCTGGGCAGCTGTGGGCACTTTTGGTCCACACACACTGAAAAGCTGGAAATCTGTAGCTCCATCCTTACCCTCGAGTGGGTAAGAGAGGAACTGTGTTTCCTCAGCCTTTCCGGGCAATGGCAGGTACTTCATTCAGCCTGTATCAGACTAGACAGTAGTACATGTGGATCCACCACACTCCCTAGTAGGATAGGACGGGGCTGGTGTTTCCTCAACTCTCCAGGCAACGGCAGGTACTTTCAGCCCACACAGACTGAACTGTTGGGTGCCTGGGGTTCCATCCCCACCCCCTAAAGGGCAGAAGGGACAGTATCCCTCAGCCTCTCAGGGCAACTGCAGGTGCATTCAGCCTACAAATATTAGGTTCTTGGGCACTCCAGAGGGTCCATCCCCTCACAAGAAGCGGGGGCAGTGCTACATCTGTCTACCTGGGCAACTGTGGTCATTTTGGACCCTTACAGCATAGACTGCTGCCCACACCTGCAGCTCCATCCCTGCCCCAGGCAAAGGAGGAAGGGCATGAAGCTTCATCAGCCTCTCTAGGCAACAACAAATAGTCTTGACCTGCACAACTTAGATTATTACACATGGTTGTGGCTCTGTCTCTACCCTGACAGAGAAGAAGGGTGGGAGAAGCTTCATCCGTCCTTGGGGCACTGTGGGCAGCTTCAGCCTCCACAACTTATAGTAACAAATACATCCTTGGCTCTTATTACATAACCAGCAAGGCAGAGAGGGCAAAAAAGCCTTAAAATAAGAGAGAAATTGTGCCAAATATAAATTCATCTAGTAAGCCAGATGCCAAAACACCAACAAAAAACTACAATCCATACCAAGAAACAGGAAGATATGGCCCACTCAAAGGAACAAGATAAGCCTTCAGATGACATAAAGGAATTGAGAAAACTGATCACAGATGTTCAAAAAAAATCTCCTTAATAAATTCAATGAGATGGCGAAAGAGATTAAGGATATTAAGAATACCCTGGGTGAGCACAAAGAAGAATTTGAAAGCATACATAGATATGGGAATGAAGGGCCAATAAATTAAAAATTCACTGAAGGCATATAACAGCACATTTGAGGAGGCAGAAGAAAGAACTGGTGAGCTTGAAGAAATGGTCTCCAAATGTGAACATACAAAAGAACAGATGAAGAAAAGAATGGAAGAAATTGAACAGGGTCTTGGGGAACTAAATGACAGCAAGAGATGTGCAAACTTATGTGTCATAGGTGGCCCATAAGGAAAAGAGAAGGGAAAAGTGTAGAAGGAATATTTGAAGAAATAATGGTAGAAAATTTCCCAACCGTACTGAAGGACATAGATATCTGTACCCAAGAAGCAAAACTTACCCCTTCCAAATAAATCTGATAGACCAAATATGTGACACATACTAATAAGAATGTCAAATGCCAAAGAAAAAGAGAGAATTCTGAGAGCAGCAAGAGAAATGTGATGTACAACATACAAGGAATACCCATTAAGATTAAAGGCTGATTTCTCATCAGAAGCCATGGAGGCAAGAAGGCAGTGGTATGATATATCTAAGATACTGCAAGAGAAAAATTGCCAGCCAAGAACCTGATATCTGGCAAGACTGTGTTTCAAAAATGAGGGCTAGTTTAGAATATTCACAGATAAACAGAAACTTAGAGAGTTGTAAGTAAGAGACTGTCTTTGCAGGAAACACTAAAGGGAGTGCTACAGTCTGAAAAAAAACAAAAAGAAAGGACAGACAGGCTTGGAAGAGAGTCTAGAAAAAAGATTATATCAGTAAAAGTAAGTAAAAGTGAAAAGGAGTGCTGAAACTAAAATATGACAGATAAAATGCTAAAGTCAAAATGGGTGAAGTAAGAATTGCCTTTACAGTAACAACATTGAATGTTAATGGATTAAACTCCCCAATTAAAAGACACAGACTAGCAGAATGGAAAAGAAAATATGAGCCATCTAGATGCTGTCTGCAAGAGACTCACCTTAGACCCAAGGATGCCAATGGATTGAAAATGAAAGGCTGATAAAAGATATTCCACAGATACAGTAACCAAAAAAAACAAAACAAACAAAACAACAACAACAACAACAAAAAAACTGGAGTAGCTATACTTATATCAGATAAAATAGACTTTAAAAGCAAAACTATTATTAGAGACCAGGAAGGACATTATATATTAATAAAAGGGGAAATTCACCAGGAAGAAATAACAATCGTAAATTTATACGCACCTAACCAGGATGCCCCAAATTACATGAGGCAAACACTGGCAAAACTTAAGGGAGAAAGAGAAGTCACTACAGGAATAGTTGCAAACTTCAATATACACCACTCTCAGCATTGGATAGAACATCTGGGCAGAGGCTAAATAAAGAAACAGAAAGCTGAAATAATATGATAAATGGACTAAACCTAATAGACATATACAAAACATTGTACCCCAAAACAGCAGGATATAAATTCTTCTGAAGTACTCATGGATGTTCCTCCAGGATAGAACACATTTTGGGTCACAAAGCAGATCTCAATAAATTCAACAAGATTGAAATTATACAAAGCACTGTCTCTGATCATAATGGAATAAAGTTGAAAATCAACAAGAGGCACAAAAAGGAAAAATTCACAAATATATGGTGATTAAACAACACAGTCTTAAATAATCAGTGGGTCAAAGAAGAAATTGTGAGAGAAATCAATAAATATCTAGAGATGAATTAAAACAAGAACATAACATATCAGAACCTTTGGGATGCAGTGAAGGCAGTGCTGAGCAGGAAATTTATAATCTTTAATGCTTACATTAAACAAGAAGAAAGAGCTAAAATCAGTGACTTAACTATACAGCTGGAGGAACTAGAAAAATAACAGCAAACTATTCCCAAAGCAAGTAGAAGGAATGAAATAACAAAACTAGAGCAGTAATAAAAGAAATCGAGAACAAAAAAGCAGTAGAGAGAATTAACTAAACCAAAGGTTGGTTCTTTGATAAGATTAACAAAATCAAAAAACCCTTAGCTAGACTGACAAAGAAAAAAAGAGAGAAGATGCAAATAATAAAATAAAAAATGAAAACGGGGAAATTACTACTGACACCACAGAAATAAAAGAGATCAGAAGAGGATACTATGAACAACTGTACACCAGCAAACTTGACTGTGTAGATGAAATGGAAAAATTCCTAGGAACATACAAACAACCTACACTAACCCTAGAAGATATAGAAGACCCCAACAAATAATCACAAGTAAAGAGATTGAAACAGTCATCAAACAACTCTCCAAAATGAAAGTCCAGGACCAGATGGTATCACAAATGAGTTCTACCAAGCATTCAAAGAAGATTTAATATCAATCTTACTCAAGCTTTTCCAAAAAATTGAACAAGAAGTAATGCTACCAAACTTACTCTATGGAGCCAATATCACCCTGATACCAAAGCCAGGTAATGATATTATGATAAAAGAAAATTACAGACCCATTTCTTTAGTGAATACAGATGCAAAAATCCTCAACAAAATACTTGCTAATCGAATCCAACAACACATTAAAGGTATTATTCATCATGATCAAGTTGGTTTTATACCAGGTATGCAAAGGTGGTTCAACACAAGAAAATCAATCAGCATAATATGCCACATTAATAAATCAAAGAAGAAAAACCACATGATCCTCTGAATTGATGCAGAAAAGGCATTTGACAAAATACAGCATGCTTTCTTGATAAAAATAATACAAAAGATAAGACTTGAAGGAAACTTTCTCAACATAATAAAGGCCATATATAAAATGCCACAGCTAACATTGTACCCAATGGTGAAAGACTGAAAGCTTTCCCATTGAAATTAGGTACAATACAAGGATACATACTGTCACCACTGTTGTTCAATATAGTGCTAGAGGTTCTAGCTAGAGCAATCAGTCAAGAAAAAGAAATAAAATGTACCCAAATTGGAAAGGAAGAAGTAAAACTTTCGCTATTCGCAGATGATATGATCCTATACCTAGAAAGTCCCGAAAAAACTACAACAAAGCTGCTAGTGCTAATAAACAGTTTCAGTAGAATGTCAGGATACAAGATCAATATGCAAAAATCAGGGGTGTTTCTAGACACTAGTAATGCATAATCTGAGGAGGAAGTCAGGGAAAAAATTCTATTTATGAGAGCAACTGAAAGAATCAAATATTTAGGAATAAACTTAACCAGAGAGGTAAAGCACTTGTATTCAGAAAACCACAATGCATTACTAAAATAAATAAATAAAAACCTATATAATTGAAAGAACATTCTATGCTCATGGATTGTAAGACTAAATATCATTAAGATGTCAATTTTACCCCAATTGATATAGAGGTTCAATGCAATCCCAATAAAAATTCCATCATCATTTTTTTTAAACAAATGGAAAACACAATTTTCAAATTTATTTGTAAGGTTAAGGGGCCCCAAATAGCCAGAAACATCTTTAAAAGGAAAGGTAAGTTGGAAGACTTTCACTTTTGGATTTTAAATCATATTGCCTAACCACAGTGGTAAAAAACAGCATGGTACTGGCATAAAGATAGATGCATAGACCAAACAAACTGAACTGATGGTTCAGAAACAGATCCTCATATCTATGGTCAAGTGATTTTTTACAAGCTTCTCAAACCAATCCGGTTGGGTAAGAACAGTCTATTCAACAAATGGTGCTGGGAAAACTGGATATCCATAGTCAAAAGAGAGAAAGAGGACCCTTATCTCACACCTTATACAAAAATTAACTCAAAATTGATCAAAGACCTACATATAAAAGCTAGAACCATAAAGCTCCTAGAAGAAAATGTAGGAAAACTCCTTCAAGACCTGGTGGTAGATGGTGCGTTCTTAAACATTACAGTGAAAGCACGAGCTATGAAAGAAAATATGGATAAATGGGACTTCCTCAAACTTAAACACTTTTGTGATTCAAAGGTCTTCATCAAGAAGGTGAAAATGCAGCCCATTCAATGGGAGAAAATATTTGGAAACCACATATCCAATAAGGGCTTGATTTCCATTCTATATAAAAAGATCATAAAACTCAACAATAAAAGAGCAAGCATTCTAATTTAAAAATGGGCAAAAGATTTAAATAGACATTTCTCCAAAGAAGAAATACAAATGGCCAAAAAGCACATGAAAAAATGTTCAATATCACTAGCTATTAGGGAAATGCAAATCAAAACGACAATGAGATATCATTTCACACCACAAAGAATGGCCATAATTTAAAAAAACAGCAAATAATAAGTGCTGGAGAGGATGTGCAGAAATAGGAACACTTTAACTGTTGGTGGGATTGTAAAATGGTGCAGCCTCTGTGGAAGACAGTTTGGCAATTCCTCAGGAAGCTAAATATAGAACTGCCATATGATCCAGCAATTTTTCTACTAGGAATATAACCAGAAGAGCTCAAAACTGTCACGCAAACAGACATCTGCACACTGATGTGCATAGCAGTGTTATTCACAATTGCCAAAAGATAGACAATCCCAAGTGTCCACAACCAATGAATGGATAAATAAAATGTGGTATATACATATGATGGAATACCATGCAGCAAAAAGAAGAAATGAAATTGGGACACATATCATAACATGGATGAATGTTGAAGACATTATGCTAAGTGAAATAAGCCAGACACAAAAGGACAAATATTGCATGGTCTCACTAATATGAACTAAATATGAAGAATAAACACATGGAGTTAAAACATAGAGTATAGGTTATTAGGAGATAAGCAGAGGGCTGTGAAAGAGTGCTGATGCTTCATGTATGTAGAAGTTTTAATTAACTTGACTGTAAATAAGTGGAAATGGATAGAGTTGATGTAACACATTATAGTGTGTAGCAGCTGGTGTATAAATGGGATTATGCCTGAAAAGGGTAGTCTAGGGATGTCAACGTCAGTCTAAAGAAAGCTAGAGAATGATCTAGGGACTGAATAACACAGTGAAACCAGAGGTAGGTGAGAATTGTGTTTGATGGTCAAATGCAAGAGTGTCCTTCTGTGAACTCGAACAGATGCATGTCACTATTTCAGGGTGGTGGGAATGTGGAGAAGCATGGGAAAACTACAATTAATTAGTTATGGACTATAGTTAACAGTAATACTGTAATATTCTTGCATTAATGCCAAAGATGTACTGTGTCAATAATAGGGAGTATTGGAAAAATAGGGCAAATGTTCACTATGGATACTTGGTGGTAATAGTCTGATGATATTATCTCATAATCTGTAACAAATGTTCCACAACGGTGTGGTGTGTTGGTGAAGAGTTGCTGTATGGGAATTATACACATGTGTATGAATATTTTGTAAGTTCACAACTTCTGAAATAAAAATATATTAAAAAATGAAAGCTTAAGAAATGATTCTTAGCTTTGGTTTCAAGTCAGACACCATTTCAAACATTCCAAGGAAAATTTATTTTTAAAAATATATTTGTGAAAAAGTGGGATTTATTTCAAGTATGCAAGGCTGGTTCAACAATCAAAGAGCAATTAATGTAATCCATCATATCACAGGTTAAAGAAGACAAAGTAAGTTGATAATTCAAAAGCAGCAGATAAAGCATTTGGCAAAATTTAATACCAATTCAAGATAAAAATGTTCACCAAACTAGGAAGTGAGGGGAACTTCCTCAAATTGGTAAAGAACGTCTACAAAAACATACAGCTAACATCATACTTAAAATATATGTTTTTCCACTAAGATTGGGACAAGACAAGGATGATCCCTCTCCCTACCTCTATTCAACATCATGCTGAAAGTCCTCGGTAATACACTAAGACAATAAAAGGAATTATATGTACACAGATTAGAAAGGAAGAAATATAACAGTTTTTGCTTGTAGATGGCATAATTTTATATGTAGAAAATACCAAAGAAAAAACAAAAATACTCCTGGAACCACTAAGCAAGTATAGCAAGGTTACAGGATACAAGGTTAATATACAAAGGTCGATTGCTTTCTTACATACCAGCAATAAACTGTTGGAATTTGAAAATTAAAATAAAACAACATTTACATTAGCATTAAAAAATGAATCACGGTATAATCTAACAAAATATGATTATCTAAGGAAAACTACAAAAATCCCAGGAAAAAATCAGGGAAGTTGTAAATAAATAGAAAGATATTCCAAGTTTATGGATAGAAAGAAGTCAATATTGTTAAAATTAAGTTTTAACAATATTCTTCTCAAATTATCAATAGATTCTACATGACCACAAACAAAATCCCAGCATTTTATTTTGTGGATATAGATAAACAGATTCTTAATTTATGTGGAAATGCAAAATATTAAGAATAGCCAACACACTGAAGAAGAGCAAAATCGGAGAACTGAAACTACCTAACTTCAAAACTGTCTATAAAGCTACAGTAATAAAGACAGCATGATATTGTAAAAGAACAGAGAAACAGATTAATGGAACATAATGGAGAACCCAGAAATAGAACCACACAAATACGGCATCTGATCTTTGCCAAAGGAGAAAAGCAGTTCAATGGAGAAAGGACAGTCTTTTCAACAAATGGTGTTGGAACAACTGGGCGTTCACATGCCAAAAACTGAATCTAGACACACACCTTATACCTTTCACAAAGAAACAACTAAAAATTGATCATAGACCAAAATGTAAAATGTAAAACTGTAAAATATCTAGAAGATAATATAGGAAAGAATCTCAGAGACCTTGTGTTTGACAATGACTTCTAAGATAAAGCAGCAAAAGCTCAATCATGTAAGGAAACAATCTCAAGTTGAAATTCATTAAAATTAAAATCTTCTGCTCTGCAAAAAACACTGTTAAAAGAATGAAAGGACCACTCCAGCCTGGGAGAAAATATTTGTAAATCACATATCTGGTAGAGGACTTGTATCCAAAATATACAAAGAACACATGTATCTCACCAATAAGGATACAAATAGCCTGATTAAAAAATGAGCAACAACATTAGAAGAGTTGAACAGACATACCGACAAAGAAGATAAACAGATGGCAAATAAGAAAATAAAAAGATGCTCAGCATCATCTGTCATTAGGGAATTGAAAATTAGAACATCAATGAGATGCCACCATATACCTACACAAATGGCTAAAATCCAAAACACTGACAAGACCAAGTGCAGAGGAGGCTATGGAGGAGAGGAAGTCTCCTCACTGCCAGTGGAAAGGCAAAACGGTATAGTCAATTTGAAAGAAAAATTGGCCGTTTCTTATAAAACTAAGCATAGTCTTATCATACAATCCAGCAATTGTGTTCCTCAGTGTTTTTGTGCAAATGAATTGAAAATTTATGACTATATAAAAACTGCACTTACATGTTTATAGCAGCTTTATTCATAATTGCCCCAAATTGGAAGCAATCAAGATGTCCTTCAATAGGTGAATGATTAAAAATGTGGTACATCACACAATGGAATATTACTCAGAGATAAAAAAAGATGTGCACTATTAAGCTATGCAAAGACATGGAGGAATCTTAAATGCAGATTGCTATATTCCAATTATATGACATTCTGGAAAAGGCAAAAACTATAGAGATAGAAAAAGGATCAGTGGTTGCCAGGTTTTGTTCCGGGGGAGATGGAGGGATTAAGAGATACAGCAGAAGACAGACTTAGTGTGCTGAAACTATTCTACAATCACCATGATAATTGTGGATACATGACATCGTGTATTTGTCAAAACTCATGTAACTGCAACACAAAGAGTGACCTCTAACCTCAACTATGAACTTTAGTTAATAATAATGTATTAATAATGGTTCATCAGTGTAAACAAATGGGCTATACAAATGTAAGATGGGTTATATGGGATAGGGTTATATGGGAACTCACTGTACTTTCTGCTCTATTTTTCTGTAAACTTAAAGCTGCTCTAAAGAAAGTCTATTAAAATGAAATATAAATAAACAGATTTATGAACTCTTCTAAGTTCTTCAAGCATGGAACCTCAAGGTTGACTTGAAACGGTCAATAAACAAAGCAATCAAATATATATTTTCAAGTAAATATACATTGAGGTCAGTGCTTGTGAATTTCCTAACCTGTAGGATGAAAGAGTTCAAAAATCATTTCAATTTCAAGATAACTAATAGAAACCACATGAAGGAATTAAACTCATGTTCTTGTTTGTTTTTCCACTCAATTTACAGCAATATGCAAACTTTTCCATGTCCTACTGTGAAAAACAAATTACCTTTTTCTTCTTGCAGTTGCACACATAAATTTGCACGACCACAGAAGTGATTGTTTAGTATACAGATTTTTTTTTCAAAGCTGGGAAAACTTTTTATTGGATGATTATCTTTTGAATACCATGTCTATCATTGTCCATCAAGAGAAAATAAATTATGACATAATAATCCCTTTGGTGAAGCTAAATTTTACAAACTCTTATTGGAATGAAATGAGATGTTGAATAAATGGTGAAACTTAACTAAATATAGAACAGGATAAGAAATTAAAATGCAGATTATGAATTATTCTTTGGGTTGGATATTCAATAACTATGAGAACCCTGTGCATCCTTAGGACTGTGCCAGCATATCCAGCACTACAAGAACATATGGCCACATCTGTAGAACTTCAGATTCTCAAATTATGCTCTTAAAAACTCTAAAACTAACACACAGATAATAGAGAAGAATGAAAAACTGGAAAACATCAAACATTTGTATGTGTCTGAATATATACAAATGGGGCCCCTAAGCTATTTCTTTCAGATCCCTTCTGAAAAATTTTGTGGGAAGTTTTGAGATCAGTTTTCTGTTGAACTATTTAAACTTACTTCTCAGGCTTCCATCTCTGACAGAATTTCATGTCTCCATGCAATGCATCTGCTGGTCAGAGCTCCTGTAACTTCCATCCTTGCCCATGACACCATCCACTTTACCAAAGTGGGGAACAGGAACAACTAATAAAAGTTATTAGATGCAATAATATGTCACAATTAGCTTCAGACAAAAAAAAAAAGTCCCCAAGTTCCACTTTAGTAGTTGTGATGGTTAAATTTGTGTCTTGAGCTGGCTGGGTTATAGTGTCCAGTGGTTTGGCCAAACACTGCCCTAGGTTGTTTTGGAGGTCTTTGGGGCTGTGATCAGACTCTACAGTCAGCTTACCTTAAGGTAAGGAGATCACCCTCAATACCATGGGTGGGCCTCAGCCAACCAAGTGAACGTACTGAGGGCAAAGACCTGAGGTTTCAAGAAAAAAGAAATTCTGCGTTAAGACTCTATGTCTACTCCTCTCTGAATTTCTAGTCTGCTGGCCTTCCCTACAGATGTCAGACTCAAAATTCCCATAGTCAAGTGAGCCAATTCCTTAAAATAAGTCCCTTTTAACACATATGTACATGTGAGTGAATATGTTCCTTTTCTTTAGAGAATCCTAACATAGTGGGTTTAATTGTGTGCAGATGTAGTGTACAAAGACACCAGAGATGTTCTTTTATAAAGTTGTTTACAGCCCTGAGTAATAAAAATATATCACGAGGGAGCAGATGTGGCTCAAGCAGTTGAGCACCTGCTTCCCACATGGGACGTCCCGGGTTTGGCTGCGGGTGCCTCCAAAAAACAAACAAACAAACAAAAAACAAGCAA
>JAQZBX010055453.1:0-18417 GCA_029593785.1 Cabassous unicinctus | reverse complement strand
ATTTTTTTTAAAAAGATACTTAGATTACATAAATGTTACATAAAAATATAGGGGATTCCATATACCCCGCTCCCTACCCCTCCCACATTTTCCCTCATTAACAACATCCTTCATTAGTGTGGTACATTTGTTACAATTGATGAGCACATTTTGGAGCATTGCCACTAAGTGTGGATTAAAGTTTACATTGTAGTTTACGCTCTCTCCAACCCAATTCTGTAAGTTATGGCAAGCTATATAATGGCCTGTATCTGTCACTGCAATGTCATTCAGGACAATTCCCAAGTCCCAAAAATGCCCCCATATTACATCTGTTTTTCCCTCTCCCTTCTCTCAGAACCTTCAGTGGCCACTGCCTCCACATCAATGATAATGTTCTTCCATTGCTAGAATCACAATAAGTCTATCGTAGACTTATTGTGAATAAGTATATAGAATACCAGCAAGTCTACTTTAGTCCCTAGTTCATTCTCCAGTCCTGAGGATTCTGGGATGGTGATGTCCACTCCACCTCTAATTGAGAGGGGGCTGTGATCCCATGGGGCTGATGGATGGGACTCTCTTACTTGCAGTTGTAGACTTTCTTGGCTCCTTGGCCAAGAAAGTCTTGGCCAAGACTTGGTTCATCGTCACCTTGGTTCATCGTCACCTCCTTGTTAGTTGTCCTGGGTGAGAGCAATGAACTGAGTGTAGGTGTTGCAACTTCATTGAGATTCACGGCCCAGTTGACATGTGGACAGCCCAAAGATTTAAGTCTCTTGGATGTACACATACCAACTCTAGTTATAATTATAGGTTCAAATAGAAGCACAGAAGAGCCAGGTGTAGGGAAACCACAACTGAGTCCAACTCTGTCACACTGGGGAGCATAAATTCCAAAGTAGGGCCCAATGACAAGGCACCAAACTCTTGAGCTATCTTACATGACTATAGTGTCTGGATGTCTCCAGAGCCCTCAGGAGCTCTGCTATTTGGGGGTAGTATCTACTTTGGCAGTCAATGAGATCCTGCTGAGACGTGCATAAGCATAACCTCTAGAATGACCTCCCAACTCACTTTGAAGTTTCTTAGCCATATAAACTTATTTGTCTTTACCTTTTCCCCCTTTTGGTCAAGGTCTTTTCCAGTTGCATTGCTAGTTGGTGCTTGGTAGTAATTCCTCAGTGCCAGGGAGGCTTATCTCCAGGAGTCATGTCCCATGCTGCGGGGAATGTAATGTATTTATATGCTGAGTTTGGCTTAGGGAGAGGCCACATTTGAGCAACAAGGAGGCTCCCAGGAGGCATCTCTTAGGCACCCTAAAATACTAGGCTAAGTTTCAATGTCAAGAGTAAAGGTTTGTATGCACAGTCATCAATATCAAGGGCCCATCAGTGGACCATCCTCCTTTACTAGTCATTGCCCCTGTACTTGGAGGATTCTTACTGAGCCATTGGAGAATGTGGCAGAGCTCCCCAGGATTGGAATTTGATATTCTTTTGGTTATGGTGTGAATCTCCACCCACCATGATGATGTCCCATGAACATTTGAACACATTATATGTCTTATATATATGCCCAGGTGAGCTTCCTCCCATGTATCTCCCATCGCTGACACCCCACACCAATGATCCTCCCCTTCCATAGTTGTAACCATTCAGTGATCCAAAGCTTCTTCAAAAATGATGCCAATAAAATAGGCAAATACAATTAATAAGAAAATGAAATAATAATGACATTTTAAAAAATGATAAGTAAAATACAAAAAATTAAAAAAAATTTTGGGATAATAAAAATAATGAAAAAATATTAAAAATTTTTTTTTGACATTTTGTCTTTCATCATGTAAGATCTGATGTCCTATATGTACAGTGACAGTTTATTCTGTTTATTGCCCCAGTGTCTTACTTTTTTCATTTTATCCTTAAAGAAGTTTTAGGTTACAGAAAAGTCATATACCAAATACAGGGATATACCCAATATTCTTCCCCTTTCCCCCTTCCCCTATTATTAGCATTTTACATTTGGATGGTACATTTGTTACAACAAATATTGAAACATAGCTACTAACCATGGTCAATAGTTTACATTATGGTTTATATTTTGGACCATACACTTTTATAAACTTGATGCAATTCAACATGGCCTGTATCCATCATAGCAAGATCATGTAGAACACTTCCATTGCCCCCAAAATGTCCCCTGTTCCATCTATTCTATTCCTGCCTCCTCCTCCCCTTGGGACCCATGGCAACCACCAGGCATCACTCCTTGAAAGACAAGATTCATAGTTACTTGCAACAAAACTGAGGGCTTGACACACTCATCTGTCCTCCCTATTAGGCACCATCCATGCTCTCAGTAGACTCCCACCGCTCTGTTTAAGAACATAGCAGGCCTCCCCAGGATGGTAGTCCACCACCTTGCCACTCATTATGTGGGTCTCCACCCACTGATATAACACACTATGGCAAGATGAACACTCACACACTCTTCTTAGTTGGGAGGTTTTTGATGACTAATTCTATCTCATTACTTGTGATTGGTCTGTTGAGTTCATCAGTTTCTTCTTTTGACAATGTAGGCTGCTTGTGTGTTTCTAGGAATTTGTCCATTTCCTCTAAATTATCCATCCTGTTGGCATACAATTTTTCAAAGTATCCTCTTATGATACTCTTTATTTCTGTGGGGTCAGTGGTGATATCCCCTTCCTCATTTCTTATCTATGTATTTATAACTTTTCTCTTTTTTTCTTTGTTAATCTAGCTAAGGGTTTGTCAATTTTATTAATCTTCTCAAAGAACCAGCTTTTGCTTTGTTTATTTTTCCTAGTGCTTTTTTATTTTCAATTTCATTTAGTTCTGCTCTAATCATTGTTATTTCCTTCTTTCTACTTACTTTGGGGTTAGTTTGTTGTTTTTTTCCCTAATACCTCCAAGTGTGTAGTTAGGTCTTTGATTTTAGCTCTTTCTTCTTTTTTAATATAGGAATTTAAGGCTATAAATTTCCCTCTCAGTACAGTTTTTGCTGCATCCCATAGGTTTTATACATTATGTTGTTATTTTCATTCGTTTCAAGGTAGTTACTGATTTCTTTTGAGATTTCCTCCTTGACCCACTGTTTGTCTAAGAGTGTGTTGTTTAACTTCCATATCCTTGTACCTAATCTGCTTCTCTGCCCCTTACTGATTTCCAGCTTCATTCCATTGTGGTCAGAGAAATTACTTTGTATAGTTTCAATCTTTCTGAATTCATTGACAGTTGTTCTGTGGCCTAGCATGTGATTTATCTTGGAGAATGATCTATGTGCACTCGAGAAGAATGTATATCCCACTATATGTGGGTGTAATGTTCTGTATATGTCTATTAGGTCCAGGTCCTCTAATGTATTATTCAAAGTCTTTGTTTATTTATTTATTCTCTGTAGAGATGTTCTGTCTAATAGTGATAATGGTGTATTAAAGTCCCCCACTATAATTGTAGAGGCATCTATTTCTCTGCTTAGTTTTTCCAGTGTTTGCCTTGTGTATTTTGAGGTCCCCTGGTTAGGTGCATAAATGTTTATGATTACTCCTTGTATTAATATATAGTGTCTTTTTTGAGTCTTACTATAGTTTTGCATTTAAAGTCTCTTTTTCTGATATTAGTATAGCTACTCCCACTCTTTTTTTTTTGGTTATTGTTTGCTTATAAAATTGTTTTCCAACCATTCACTTTCAGCCTCCTTGCATCCCTCTTGTCGACAGCATACAGATGTGTCATATTTCCTCATCCATTCTGCCAGTCTGTGTCTCTTGACTGGTGAGTTTAATCCATCAACATTCAATGTTATTATTGTCAAGGAATTACTTACATTAGCCATAATTAGTGTTATTCCTGTCAAGGAATTACTTACATTAGCCATGTTTTCTTTAGGTTTATGTATGCCATATGTTGTTTTTATTTCTCTTTTTATCTTTTTAGTTGTCCTTACACTCTCCTCCAACTCCTTCTCTCCTGTTTTTCCTTTCAACCTACAGAACTCCCTTTAGTATTTCTTGAAGTACAGGTTTTTTATTGACATACTCTCTTAATTTCTGTTTATCTGTGAATATGTTGAGCTCTCCCTCATTTTTGAATGCCAGCTTTGCTGGATAGAGAATTCGTGGTTGGAAGTTTTTCTTTTAGCACCTTAACTATGTCATATGACTGCTTGAAACTTTAAAGCTGCTGAAAAGGAGAAATTAAAGTAGTCAGTGCCCCTGAGGTTTAGCTAGGACTGAGAAATATGTATGCCAGGAGAAATTGTGTGCATAGGCTGGAAATACAAGAGACTTTAGTAGGAGGATGGTTTATATTCATGAGCAGTATCAGAGAGGGAACATTTCTGAGTGATGCCAACTATGGGAAGGGATAGGCAAAGTGGAGTGGAAGAGGAAGTGGTTGATGTCCTAAAGTTGGGTTATTGATGAAGTTAATGAAGTCACACAAGATGATCAGAGTGGGCATCACCATCCCAGAATCCTCAGGATTGGGGAATGAACGATGGTCTAGAGTAAACTTAATTATTCTACTATAGACTTACTGTGATTTTAGCAATGGAAGAACTTACATCATTGATGTGGAGGCAGTGGCCACTGGAGGTTCTGAGGGGAAGAAGAGGGAAAAATAGCTGTAATTTGGGGGCATTTTTGGGACTTGGGAATTGTCCTGAATGACATTGCAATGACAGGTACAGGCCAGTATATATCTTGTAATAACTTACAAAAATGTGCAGGAGAGAGTGTAAACTACAATGTGAACAATAATCCATGCTTAGTGGCAATGCTCCAAAATGTGTTAAGCAATTGTAACAAATGTACCACCCTAATGAAAGATGTTGTTAATGTGGGAATATGTGGGAGGGGTAGGGAGCGGGGCATTTGGAAATCCCCTATATTTTTTATGTTACATTTATGTAATCTAAGTATCTTTAAAAAATAAAATAAAAAAGAATGTTTAAAAAAAAGATGATAGAATTTAGGGTGAGGAGAAAAGCTGTGAACCACTTGCTGAAATATTCAATGAATTCAGCCCACCCAGTGAAACAAAAGATTGGAATTTGAGTCTGGAGTCTTGGCTTATACTTTCTCAACCTACTTTAGTTCTGTTTTTGCCTTGTTCTTCCTATGTCTACCATTTTCAATGATATTATAGTGATTTTTAGACCCTCTCCTTGATCTGACTGTAAGGTCCTTTAGGTTCAAAGTTAGCATCTCAATTATCATTGTGTAACTCAGATACTTTGTCTGTCAGACGCTCAATAAATGTTATGTTGGTTAAATGAAAAGGAGAAAAATTAAACAAAGTGTAGGCATCATTTTGAGAGTAGAGAGATACATTCTCTTACTTGAGTGCACTTTTAAAAGTTACATTTCTTTTTTCCACCTCTTTCCAGCTCTGGTGTAACCAGTTAGATACATATTTTTTTTAAATTAGCACATCATCTACTCTGTTCAAGCTGAATAAAAGGCTTACCTGTTATTTATCTTTGATTACCTGCTTCTCACTTGTTTCTCTAACATCTCTCAGCATTGTGACTCAGAATTTCTTGATATCAGATATAAAGCTGACAAATAGAATTTAGATGATTCAAAAATTTAAAAACCTCATCTTGGATTCACATTTTTTTTTTGAAAGCCAAAACGTAGCTAAGAGAGGACAAAAAAATAAAAATAAAAAATTAAAGTCTGCTCTCATCTGGATCTTTTGCAATCCATCCATCTTTAAAAGTTGTCCTTGAGATGAGTAAGCTTTTTAAGAATAAAATGCATTTTCCATGTGGTCTGATTTCTCTGTTCCTTAAGCAGTTTTGCTCAATTATCAAGAAGGGCTGCTAATGCTTTGCGCTTAAGAAAATCATGAAAATGGACAAAGACTTAATATTTCTATTATATAAAGTCCCACATGACACCGCTTGAAAATGCTAACTTGCTTTCTTAAAACTGGAAACTAGAGACAAAAATGAAAGATGACCATGGAGTAAATTATATGAGGAAAACATAAATTCAATTCCATGGCCTAAAGATATATCCTGGGCTTGATTTCTATTTTCCTGAAAAATTGTTTATCTTTGGTATATTCTCATAATGCCTTTCTGGGATAAAAGAGTAAGTTGGCTTTGCCAGCCTTCACCACATTGGTCCCTGAGATTGCTCTTTCCGCATGGGAGAATGTGATTTTCTTTCATTTGGATCCATGTGCGTCCTTGAAGTTGAATGTTCTGTTGAAGCGTGTGAGCTACAGTTCAGTGTTCAGTCAAGTGCACACAAATAGCTGGTCACCCCAGCCAACCTTTCTCATGCCTTCCTCAATCTATTCCTACTTCTGCCCTCCCTTCTCCCTGGTGTCCAATATTCCTTTGCAAACCTTTGGCTGCCCAAGGCACGGTGCTGCAATGCATCGTGTAGGCTTCCCTTCCCCACGTGCTCCACGCTCTGCCTTTCATTATCTCCCTCCCCTCAACCCTGTTATTAAAATTTCCCTTCCCTCATGATCAATGAGTTGTTATTTAAGTATCTGTTCTGGCTTATTACTGCATTCGATTCCAATGCTCAAGGAACTTATATTGTAGTTTGAGTCAATGTTTAACTACATAAAACAATCACAAAAAAGTCAAGTAAGGGCCAAATTGTGTTATAGCAGCCCTAGGCATAGCTGTACAGAGAAGGAAGAGGTTAACATGGGCTGGAGTAGTTGAGAAAGATTCCTGGAACCCAGACATACCAGCATCTGGAGATAAAGGGTTAATATCTTACTTACCTATTGAATCACTTACTGGGATAGCTGTAAATTAGTGGTGTGAAGATATACGGCATCGCAGGGAGCTATTTTTGGTTAAGGCTCCAATGCTCCTCAATTCACTCAGCTTCCTACATATGATGTACTTTCTTCCTATAGGATGAAGGCTTGCAACCCCAAATTTCATCCTGTTCATGGGGGAACTATGCAGAAGATCAAACTGAAGATGAAGGTGATTCCAATGTTGCCATACTGACCACCTGTGTCTTTGGATGTGTTGTATCTGTAATTTGGGAATGGACTTTAAGATAACGTTTTTCAAATGCTTGCAGCTTCTCTAATTTTAATAGCTTTTCAGAGACATGAAGAATCGGACTTTCTGCACATTGTTTTTCAAGAATTAGACCTGTTACTTGTGTTCCCTCTGGCAGGCCAGTTAGCCTGCCACTCTCTTTTTTTTAGCCTAAATTTGATTTTTGAGGGACTTAATCTCATTCCCTATCACAACATTATTTTTCATAACAGCAGGAAGAAATTTGATAAACTATTCTAGTTTCTTAGATTTGTGAATTTAATTCCCACTTTGTCAAAATGGGCTTCTGTCAGGGGGCGAAACCAGATGCGCTCGGTTGTTCAGGTCTTAAACGGCTCTCCAGCTTGTGGATGCAATTGCATTAAAAATCTTAATAAATATGGTTGCTGACTTCCTGCTCCCTCTGTGTGACTGTTCCATCTACACTAGTTGCACTTGAGCTTTTGCCACATCTGGTTAGATCTCAATGTCTACCCTCCCCTCTTCCCTTGTTTTAGGTTATCATCTCCCTCAAGGTTTCTCTTCCATGCATTGAGTTTCCATTAACTCTTCTTGGATTTAATAGAGACACAGTTGTGTAGCAAAGAGTGTTGGTCCCAGAGGTGCCCAGGTTTGAATCCTGGCTCTGGCGTTTGCTACCCGAATGATCCTGAATATGTTAACTTTTCTGACCCACAATTTCATCACACCTACCTTTCAGAGTTGTTAGGATGAAATAAAATAACCCAAGCAACAACATCTGGCACAACAATATAGTAGCACTCATACTGCCTATTTTTTTATACTTATCTTTGTGACCTTGGCTATACTAAAAAATAAAGCAAAACAAACAAACAAAAAATAAGGCTTAATCAAACCTAATTCTGTATTCTACCCATACTCTCTAGGCTGTTATTTAATTCACATTCTCATTTCCTAGTTATCAGTGTTTCCTATACTATTTATATTATTACTTTTTATCCATTTAATACTTGATGCTTGTGCTTTTATGTGCTTTAATGTGCTTTTGTAATGTGTAGCATACACAGCCTGAAATTTGTCTTGTTGGCTCATCATTGTGCACTGGGTATTGCTTACATGGTCTACTTATTCCGAGCATCACAATCTTAACTGCAGAGTTCACTCGGTCAAGAAATTCAATTATAACAGAAGTGGGACTCTTCAACTTGAAACTTGATGGAGACAACAGAAAATATCTATTGTGCTCCAAGGAAACATGGTAGCAGCTTCGTTATGAATTTTTCCACTTTTCTTCCTGGAAATTATACAGGGCAAGAAATTGAATGAAAAAAAAATCACAAACTCCATTTTCAGTGAAATTAGGGGACGCAGAAAACTCAGACCTGCTGCCCAAAGCAACTGAGGCCAGCAGAGGTAGGCAGGAAGCTGCATAGTATGGTGATGGATGTTGAGTGTGGAGGTAATCAGCTATGGTGAATTTCAGCAAATGCAGGGGTCACTTCCAGATGGGAAGGCCATCCTGAGTGGCAACTGCAGTGCACAGGGGTGAATTTAGGGTGACCAGCTTATTCCAGTTTGCCTGGGACTTTCCCAGTTTTAGTGCTGAAAGTCCGGTGTCCTAAGAATCCCTTCAATCCTGGGTAAACCAGGATGGTTGGTCATCCTAGTTGAGATGGAACATAGTGTGGTATTGCAGGGAGAAGTACCTAGTGCCTACAGCAGTGGCAGACTTCAGAAAGTATGAGGAAAAATACATGAACAAAATGTGAAGGTAATACTTGGAAGATGTGCTCCTTTGTGGCAGTGTCTGGTGTGGAAACTGAAGGACTGCATGGGTTGAAACCATTCTGAACCTTAAAAAGCAAAGGAAATGTGGTTGTACAGAGGCATCATTTCCAAAGAAATAGTCTGTTGCAACAGAGGAAGAAGCCCTTGAGCTGTAAAGCTTGGAAGACTGGCTGTCCTCAGCCCTTCCTGTCTACCCCCAAGTAACCTTCTGCAAATAGCTGGTCCAGGAAAATCAAACTCATGAGTAACAAAAAAGGAGTTGGTCCAGCATCTATACAAAGATACTATTAAACTGTGGAAAATAACAGGGAAATTTTCCTATAGACCAAGGAAATGCAGAAGAAAACTGTTGCCAAGAAGCAGATGAAGATTGTAACTTAACATTTCATGAATAAAAAAAATTTAAGAGAGTAATAATAGCTGTTATTGCTCCATTAATTAATGCCAACTGAGGACTGGACAACAGGAAATGATAAACAAATTAAAGGAGGAGGTGAAATGGGATTTGGCAGAAATCATGGAAGAAATAAAAGAAAAAGACAAAATTATTTCAGAAGTATAGACTAAACTAGTTGGAGCACAAGGAAGAGTCAACAACATTGAAACTCAGTAAGGGACAAAGGCGATAGACTTGAGAAAAGTCAATAAAATGAAAAAGAAATAGAGAAAAAGATTAGAGACAAAATTACAGGAATAAAACATAAGCAAGAATGTTCTCAAATAGAGGGGCAGGAGTCTCTCGAGAGCATAGGCAATGCCTAATGGGGTGGGTGGGGGGACAGGCCAGTATGTCAAGCCCTCAGTGCTGTTGCTAGTAACTATGAATTTTGCTCTTCAAGGAGTGAAGCCTGATGGTTGCTGTGGGTCCTGAGGGGAGGTGGAGTGAGGAATAGAATAGATGGAACATGGGGCATTTTGGGGGTGTTGGAATTGTCCTACATGATCCTGCAATGATGGATACAGACCATGTTAAATTTCGTCAAAATTTATAAAAGCGTATTGTCCAAAATGTAAACCATAATGTAAATCATTGACCATGGTTAGTAGCAATGCTTCAATATTTGTACATGAATTGTAACAAATGTACCACCCACATGTAAAGTGTTACTAATAGGGGAAAGGAGAAAAGGGGGAGGATGTTGGGTATATGGGAATCCTCTATATTCTGTATATGACTTTTCTGTAACCTATAGCTTCTTTGAAGATAAAATGGAAAAAATAAGACACTAGGGGAATAAATGGAAGAAAATGTCACTGTACATACAAGACAACAGATCTTACAGTGATGAAAGACACAATGCCAAAACTAATTTTTTAAATTTTATTTTAAAAAATTTTTATTATTTCAAATTCTTTTAAAATTTTTGTATTTTATTTGTCATTTATAAAACTATCATTATTATTTCATTTTCTTATTAATTTTATTCGGTTATTTTGTTGGCTTCATTTTTGAAGAAATTTTAGATCACAGAAGGGTTATAACTGTGGCAGGGGAGGATCACTGATGTGGGGTGTCAGTGCTGGGGGATGCATGGGGGGAGGTTCACCTGGGACATACCTATAAGGCATATGAAAGAGTTCAAGTGTTTATGGGGCATTGCCACGGTGGGTGGAGATCCACACAATCCAATTTCCTTCCTGGGGAGTTCTGCCACATTCTCTAACGGGACAGCAAAAATCCCCCAAGTACAGGGGCAGTGACTAATGAAGGAGGATGGAACAATGATGGGCCCTTGATATTGATGACTGTACTTAAGAACCTTTGCTTTTGAAATTGAAACCTAGCCTAGTATTATAGGTTGCCTAAGAGTTACCTCCTGAAAGCCTCCTTGTTGCTCAAATGTGGCCTCTTTCTAAGCCGAACTCAGAGTATAAATGCATTACCTTCCCCCCAGCATGGGACATGACTCCTGGGGCTGAACTTCCCTGTCACCGAGGGATTATTACCAAGCACCAACTATCAATGCAACTGGGAAAAAACCTTGGCCAAAAGGAGGAAAGGCTAAAGACAAATGAATTTATATGGCTAAGAGACTTCAAAGTGAGTCAGGAGATCATCCCAGAGCTTATGCTTATGCACATCTCAGCAGGATCTCATTGACTGCCACAGTAGATATTGCCTCAAATAGCAGGGCTCCCGAGGGCTCTGGAGACATCCAGACACTATAGGCATGGCTGACAGCTCAGAAGTTTGGTGCCTTGTCATTGGGCCCTGCTTTGGAATTTATGTTCCCCAGTGTGACAGAGTTGGACTCAGTTGTGGTTTCCCTACACATGGCTCTTCTGCCCCTTCTATTTAAATCTATAGTTAGTACTAGAATAGATAAGTATATGTCCAAGAGACTTAAATCTTTGGGCTTTCCATGTGCCAGTCAGGCCCTCAATCTCAACAGAGTTGCAAGACCTACTCTCCAGTTTATTGGACTTACCCAGGACAACTAACAAGGAAATGATAATGGACAATGACCCATCTGAAGGAACAGAGAGAGTCTACAACTGCAAGCAAGATAGTACCATCCATCTGCCCCAAAGGATCTAAGTCCCCTCTCAATTGGAGGCAGAGTGGGCATCACCATCCCAGAATCCTCAGGATTGGGGAATGAATGATGGACTAGAGTAGACTTACTGTTATTCTACTATAGACTTATTGTTATTATAGCAATGGAAGAACTTTTATCATTGATGTGGAGGCAGTGGCCACCGGAGGTTCTGAGGGGAGGGAAAGGGGAAAAATAGGTGTAATATGGGAGAATTTTTGGGACATTGGAATCATCCTGAATGACGTTGCAATGACAGATACAGGCCATTATATATCTTGTCATAAATTACAAAATTGTGTGGGAGAGAGTTTAAACTATAGTGTAAACTAGAATCCACATTTAGTGGCAATGCTTCAATATGTGTTCATCAATTGTAACAAATGTACCACACTAATGAAGGATGTTGTTAATGTGGGCAAGTGTGGGAGGGGTAGGGAGTGGGGCATATGGGAATCACCTACATTTTTTAATGTGTCTAAGTATCTTTTTTATGTGTCTAAGTATCTTTATGTGTCTAAGTATCTTTAAAATTAAAGATAAAAATAAAAAAATACTCAAACAACAACAACAACCCACAAGCAAGGGAAGTCAAACATATGCATATAGCTTTCCCTCAGAAGAAAACCAAAACAAAAGAACAGAAGTAATATTTGAAAATACAATTCAAAGAAACATTTCTAAAAAATAAAATAAGGCTTTAATCTACATATGTAAAGGGTTTACCATGTACCAGGGAAGATTGAGCTAGAAAAGTCAGCAACAAGACATATCCTAAAATTATTAGAATAAAGAAAGAATATTTTGAGTGATCGGGTAAAAATATTATCAGTTATAATGGAAAGAAATCAGGCGGGCAACAGTCTTCTCTGAAGATACAAATCAAACTCAGGAGACAGTGGACTGATTCTTAAAAGATATTCAAGAAAAGAAATAAGGCCAAAGATGTTATATATGGCCAAGTTGTCTTTCATGTATAAAGACTACAGAAAAAAGTTTTGAACTTGCAAGAACACAGGAAACATTATTCGTATGAGCTTGATTGGAGGAAATGATTAGAGGGTGAACTGAGTCAGTGAAGCAATGGCTGAAGAAATTTCAAAGGAAGGACTAGCAAAGAGCATTAAATATCTTCACATCTAAGTTGAAAGCAAAGGAGGGAGTTATGGTGATTCAATAGCAAGAAGGAATAACCCAAGGGGCAAAGTCTGAAAGTGCAAAGTGGGTGGGTGGGTAGGGTAGAATCCAGAATATGTTGGAAGGGGCAGAACCTTGATTGAAATTGAGATACTCCCTTCATTGTACAAAAGGAAGAAGTAAGAGCTGATTAGATTCAGGACTATGGTTTCTGTTTTCTCCATGGAGTAAAAGTCATGTCCATTCCCTGAAAGTACAGGGAATGTTGAACCTGAAAGTTAGGTTCAACAGTGTAAGGAAAAAAAAATGGATCAAGCTTCCAGAGAATCATGGTAGAAATATGTATAAGAAGAGTTTGATGTTTAAAAAAACCTGCAATGGGGAAGCGATGTGGCTCAAGCAGTTGGGTGCGCGCTTACCACATGGGAGGTTCTGAATTTGGTTCCTGGTGCCTCCTAAAGAAGATGAACAAGACAGCGAGCTGATGCAATGGTCTGGTGTGGTGAGCTGACACAAGATGATGCAACAAGATGACACAACGAGATGACGCAATGAAGAGACACGAGGAAACGCAATGAGAAACACAACAAGCAGGGAGCAGAGGTGGCTCAAGTGATTGGGCGCCTCCCTCCCACATAGTAGGTCCCAGGTTGGGTTCCCAGTCCTAAAAAGAAGATGAGCACACAATGAGCAGACAGTGATCGCGGGACAGGGGGACAGGGTAGAAATAAAATAAAATAAATCTTAAAAAAACAAAAAACAAACCTGCAATGAGTCTGTTAGTCAAAGCAATTTATAAGGTACCTGAATTTATTTATTCTGCAAATTGAATGTTTAATAAACACAGACGTTAAGGACAGACTTTTATATTATATTGCATCTGTGGACATTATGCATTGCATATTTCTTATGCAAATCCATTCACTTAGTTTTGTTTTTCTACTATATTATGACTCACTGAGGCTAAGTGGTATCTTCTCTATTGAACCCCTCCAGTACTCTGCACACTTCAAATATTCATCTAATAAAGATTTGAAAGTGAATATTCTCACTGTCCTGATTTTGTGATAATCAGGGAAAGCTAAACATTCGCTATATTAGAAACCATGCATGTGTCCCCAGACCTAGTTTTTCTCTCTAGGTCTGGTTTTTAGAATGCTGGTGATAAACCAAGCCTGATTTATTATATGACCATCCTGTATGGGAAATGACTGTAACTCTAGGTATCTTTGGTCAACCTTAAGAGATATAGCAGGGGGACGGATGTGGCTCAAATGGTTGGGCGTCCGTCTCTCAAATGGTTGGGCGTCCGTTTCTCATATGGAGGGACCTGGGTTCGATCCCTGGGACCTCCTGGTAAAAATTAAAAAAAAGAAAAATATAGAAGGTGTGCAGGCTGCCAGGCCCTGTGCACGGGTATGCCGTCAGGCCCCGCAAGCGGGTGAGCCCCCCAGGCCCGTGTGTGCGTGTACCATCAGGCCCCGCCGAGCCATGCAGCAAGATGATGACATAACGGGAGAGTAACACAAGGGAGAGCCAAGACGAGACGCACCAAAATATCAGGAACTGAGGTGGTGCATGTGGTAGGATGCCTCTCTCCCACATTGGAGGTTCCCAGGATTGAATCTCAGTGAAGACAGGATGAGAAGAGAGGGCAGGACACAGACACAGAGAATTGCCCAGCGAATGGACACAAAACAGCAAAAATGGAGGTGGAGTGTGTGTGGGGGTAAAATGGATAAAAGTAAATAAATAAATAAATCTTTAAAAAAAAAGATTTGATACATTAATAAAATACACTTTCTACTTAATATTTATTTTCTAACACCCATCCTAACAATCCTTATGAAATAATTCTTATTTTCATTTAATTTTCAGGCTCTGAGAAAGTAATGCATAAATTTGAAATTTCTAGTGAAGCTTAGAATAAAAATTATAGTGAAATTTATAAATGCTAAACTGCATACAACTCCCACTTAATATGTCCAGGCGTAATAGGTGTCTCAACATCCCTCATCCGGGAAGCCCGATGAATTTTTTAATACAATAAAGAGCCCTATATGAAGAGTATATGAAATACTCTTCCCATAAGGCATGCTCCAGATGGGTCAATCAGATAAGATTTCAATGCAGATATGAATTTGAAAAGGCAACTTGCCTAGTCATTTCAGGACCGTTAAACAGTCAGCTGCCGTGAAACTGTAGGACTATGCTAACCAAGGGTGGGAATCAGAATTATTTTCTCTGGGAGCTTTAAATGAACTATGGTTAAATTGTTTAATGGTTTGACCAAGATAACATTTCAAGTCTTCTTTAACAGTTTCCCACTGACCCAAAGAGAACTTGCCAAAGATGTTTTCTCGATCCAACTACCATTAACCCAGTGTAAACCAGGACACCTAACTACTGAATACCTAGGACTGTTGGATATTTCTTTTTGCCTGCAGTGAGACACTAAAGGCTCTGTGAGTCTACAAAGCTTGGGAACCTCTGGATTAGGAGGCTCTTGCAGTAGTCCAGGCAAGAGATTATGGGGACTTGCACTCGAGGGGAAACTGAGGAAAGTGGTGAGAATAATTTGAAGGCAGGGTGGGTAGCATTTGCTGGTGTTGTGGATGTGTGGTTGAAAGGGAAGGAGAGGAGTCAAAGGACCTCAAGTGGAGAGAAGGCATTGTCACAAGCTGAGATGAAGGGAACTGAGACATGCATAAGGTTGCTTTTTACTTGCTTGTTGATTTATGATGAAAATTTCTTTATCCAGATAGAGCACACCCTTCACAATTTTGTGTCAAAGAGAAAACACCTGAGGATTAATCAAGGTCGAAGATGATTTATGGTTACCAAATTATTACTTACATAATTAAAAGGAAAGCCGAGAAGAAGAGCAGTAAGCAAAAATGGAAAAGAACAGAAGAAATTTTGGACACTCTATTCACTGTTTAATTTTTCTCCTTAAGTGAGGAAAATTTTGGAATGAAATCCAAGTATCTGTAAGTATAGCTGTGCTTCAGCATGGAATGATTCCTAGACTAAAGCTAAAGAGAATACTCTAATTCAACGTGAGAGAGCTGCTCCTTCTTGCCACCTTATTACTCTTTAAGAAGTGCCCCAAATTGAATATCCACAGTTTAATTACTGCATATTTTGGGAAAAGGGGACTGTGATGTCATTGATAAAGCACAGACTTTGGAAACGAGCAGAACTAGACCCAAAACAAATCCTTACTGCAGAATGTACTGACCAGAATATAACAATACCTTCTTTAAAGGATTGTTATTAAATATTAGCAATAATGTGAGTAAAGTACTTGCCAGAGGGCTGGGCACATAGCAAGTACATGATGAATGGTAGATATTCTCATTATTACTGTTTTATGGCAGAATTTTATTAGGCCTAAAAATCTCAGAGTAACAAAACATCCACAAATCTCAAACAGCCATCTGTTTTGAGCAACATTCCTACTATGAAACTCTAGCTCAGTGAAAGGATTTGGATACCCTCTTACAACTCCCCATAATGAGATTTGGCCTGCACCAGAGATAAGTCATCAATGACCTAATTGTCAGCTCTAGTGGTCTGTTTTCAGTCATCTTACTTAACCTCTCTGTGGCATGCGATGCTATTGACTATCCTTGTCTTCATTCATTCATTTGGATTCCTCAGTGACGCTTGCTCTTGGTTCTTCTCTTTCTTCAGACTCTTTTCCTGGTGTTGGGATCTTACAGGGGCCTTTTCTCCACTTCCTGATCTCATCATCTATGTCAGTTTCCCTTATGTTCATCGGGCAAAGTCAACGAAGTCCAGCGTAGCTTTATTCAGTACCTGGTATGCACGTGCCTCTACTCCAGGTATGGGGGTAGCAGGAGCAAATGAGATTGAAGTGGCAGAGACTCCTAGTGCTCAGCCCTGTTGAATTCTCTTCTTCCTGAACACACTGGAAGATGATGCCTCTCAGCCCCGTGCAGGTAGACAGCGCCGTGGAACTAGTTCTGACCATGAAATGTCAGTGCAAATGATGTGTGGCACTTCCGGATGAGGCATGTAAGAGCCAGTGTGCCTCTTCCTTGTTCTCTCTTCCCATGCTGTCATGACTCTGGAAATGATGTGTTGAGTTGGCAGTATCACAGGATGGAGGAACGTGGGTCCATGATTCCCAGGTAGAGGAAATTCCTACAAGAAATAGTCTTGTATTAGGTCATGGAAAGTTCAGATTTTGTTCTTGTATTCTTTTCCAGCCCATCCCATCCTATCCTATCCTAAACTACAATACTACAATATGCTAGGAGGAATATGATACCCAAAATGCAGTAAGTGCTATGATAGAGAAATCAAAGGATGTTTTTGGAGCATCACGGAGGGGCAGTGGACTCATTCTGAGATGGAAAGTGTTAGGTAACGTGTGACTTTCTGCTTCTAAGTCATCTCTTCCCACCCTTGCTATTCATCCATGGGTCCAACTCTTTAAGGAGATGCCAAGGGCAGAGAAGGCCACACCAAGCAGACATTTGCCTGAATTACTGTGAGCAAGAAACCAAAGACCAAGTCTCTGCTTTTTCTCAGTCCAGGCTCCTGATTCCTGGAATTTTCTTCCAAGCTATGATGCCTGAATAGACCAGATGAGACACTGAGGACGTGCAGCTTCATCATTTTTTTACTTAACACTGTATGTACAGAGTCAGCCAGAGAAGAAACAGCTCGTGATATCTGGAAGTTCTCTCAAATGTACAGTCTTGAACCAAATCTTTAAATATAAGTCTTATACCTTTCTCTTCTTTTGGCATTCTTTGTCTATGGCCCCAATACCTCACAGTATTTTTTCCAGAACTTCCCATAAGGTGAAAAAGTTCTGCTCTAGTTATTGTATATTCATTTTTAAAAAATAAAATTTTATTGAAATATATCATTCATACGTGAACATACATAAACAATAAGTGTATAGTAAAAGCTGTGAACTTATAAAAGAAACATGCATATCATCATACAGGGCTCCCATACATCACCCCACCACCAACAACTTGCATTGTTGTGTAACATAGTTTGTTACAAACTATGAAAGAGCATCATCAAAATATTACTACTAGCTATAGCCCATATGTTACATTTGGTGTATTTTCTCCCAACCCACCCGATTATTAACACCCTGTATTATTATTATATATTTGTTACAGTTTATGAGAGAACATTATCATATTTGTTCTCTTTACCACAGTCCACCATCCACTACTGGATTCCCTGTGATATACAGTCCCGTGCTCTATACAGTCCATTCAAAAGGTACACTCAGCTGCTCTCATTTTCATCACAGTGTTGTGCTGTCATCAACTCAGTCATTTTTAGAACGTTTTCATTACTCCAAAAGGAAATATCCCATACTCCTTTATACCCCCTATTGTTGTCCCTTACAGTTGATATATCTTCTTTGCTGCAAAAATATTACAATATTATTGTTAGCTATCATCCATAAGCTACATTAGTTGTAGTTTTCCTGTGTATCACCATATTCTTAACACTTGGTAAGAGAAGAGCATTCTTATATTTATACTATTAACCACAATCTTCATCTACCACCCAAATCACTATGTTATTGACATTTGATTACCCCCTGCCCCAATTCAATGCCATTACCATAAGGTTTTGATACTATTGCCAGGGAAATTGTTAGTTTACCCCAACTTACTTCTCTACCTCTATTTGGCCAGAGTACTTCTGGCATTTTGACAATTTCAGTTTTGAAGTTAAAAGCAGGGGAACCATTCCATAGTTCTGATTGTTTTTCTCTTTGTTCTCATTGTTTTTCTCTCCTCAAGGTGTGAATGCCCTATAGTATCTCCTGAATACATTAATTGAACTCTTTAATGCCTTCCCCACCTCCTATATACTGAACCCCATACCCCCACAACACTTATTTTATTTATTTATTTATTTATTTATTTATTTATTTATT
>JAQZBX010055452.1:0-18416 GCA_029593785.1 Cabassous unicinctus | reverse complement strand
CTATATTAAGTCTGAGATTGAACTCATGGATCCTCCAAAATGAAACATGATCTTAGAAAGTTTGTCAACTCGAAACCATAAATTAATCCATTGATAACTTGAATTTAAGGCAGCACCAAAAGAAATGGTGTTTCCATGGTAATCTTGACTTGGAATTTGACAATATCCTTCTTATGAATTAAAATGCATTGTGCTTAGCTTGCATTGCTTGTTTGGACTATAATGCATATTTAAAATAAAATATTTGACAGAAGCTTTTCTGTTCAGGTGGTTAGGCAGGTTAGCCCTGTGTAAATTGTAGTTCCAGTCTAGTTCCTCAAACTAGAGGGAGAGGTACTCTCCTTAGCTACTACTATATGTTGAGAGTATTGTGTCTAAGGCAGTAACTAATTTAAATAAAAATAACGTTGACTGTTCTATTTCAAGGCTCCACCTAGGCCTGTTGGTGGCATGTAATGGCACCATTGATAAGCCTTGAGCACCTGAAAGGAAAACCACTTTATATTTCAAGCCATTCCATCCCTAGTCAGTTTTTTGTGAGCAGCCTTGGTCTCTCTAGGGCTAGCTGTTATACACAGAATGTGTGTTCTGGATGAAACTACTCAAAGCAAATGGATTAACTGTCCAAGAGAGTCTAAGAACTTGTTTTATGAAATTTCTCAGTTCTCCATTGGTGGTTCCTAGTTCGAATTTATCCAGGACTAAAAGGAGTGAGAGCCTACATATGGAGGGTATTTATCAAGAGATTTGCTTTAAGTTCTCAATTGAGCCAAAAAAAAAAATCATGTTAACTAAAGCTGTGTTGTTATATTATTAAATGATAAATGTAACTTGTTTGGTTACAGCCATGGATTTGATTATGATTAGTTTACATAAACAGAGAAAAGGGATTTGACCTTTTTGTGGTTTATTTTAAGGAGTTAATACTTAGAAATGTTCATGGGGAAGGAGGAGAACAAAAAGATAAGTGGATAGCATTTGTATTTATAATTGTTAGCAAGGCTTAGATTTGTGTATCATGACTAAGATGAGGAGACTTTTTATACTGCAAGACTGGGTAGCTAAAGCCAGAGCTCTTGGGTCTGGCTCAGCTGACAAGCTAGGACTTTATTTGAGCCTCATTATTACAACTGGGATAAGACCACAGTGCTCTTTGGTGAGATTTAATTAATTGCACTTAGCAAAAGCTACCTGGGACCTATGTTTAAGGTATGACTTTACACTGTAACTGCGCCTTCCCACAAGAAAATAAAAAAGCAGCTCTTGACTCTTCCCTGTCTGGGCATTCTGCAGGATGGGTCACTCTGTAGGTCACCAGGCTGGAGACCTTCCTCACATTTATGTTGTCTTCATGTCCTGTCTAGTTTCCACTCTCTGTCCCTTTCTTGATTTGGGACAAGTAGTGAGTAAAAAGGGTAGGGTTAGAGGAAAGAGCTCGTTTGCTCTAACCACAGGACTACTTTTCCTCATACCTTTCATATTTTTGCTATGTCGTAGAAAATTAACTTTTTGTGCCCCTATAATGGCTCTCATCAGCTTCCTGTTACCTGCTTTTTTTTTTTTTAATTTAAGATTTTTATGCTTTCATAGGTCAGGATCATTGTGAAGAAATTATTTGGGTATTTAAAAGTCTTATTTGGGGAGATGCTTTTTATAGAAGCATGTTTCCCCTTGTTTCTTTATGATGTCAATTTGCCTTACCTTAACTCATCTTTCAAAAACTGCTAAATGTTTTATATCCCTTAAGGTAGCACTGTCCAATGGAAATATAATGCAGGCCATAAATGTAATTTTAAGTTTTCTAGTAGTTATATTTTTAAAAAAGTAAAAGAAAACCCAGAAAAACAGATGAAGTCAATTTTAACAATATAATTTATTTAATCCAACATATCCAAAATATCATTTCAACGTATCAATATAAACAATTGTTGGAGGTATCTTACTTTTTTTTGTACTAAGTCTTTGAAATCTGGTGTGTATTTAGATTTTTTAAAATTTACATTTAAAAAAGTGGATTCACATACTCAAATTGTTCCAAATATACTTAAAAGCTTTTCAGTAACTGAATTGAGCATATTTTAAACTTTAAATTAATTAAAATTAAATAATGCAATTCCTCAGTTTCACTAGCCACTTTTCAAATACTCAATAGCCACATGTGGCCTGTGGTAGCATAGTGTTCTTCGGATAAGGAAACTGAGGCCCAGATTATTAATCACTGTCTTCATTATGCTTCCATAATGTTTAGAACAGACTTTATTTTTAAATTCCTGTTTAGTGAAGGTTAGTGGAAGAGTCTAGAGGAATGGCCAGATCTTTCAAATTGTCCATCTCTTATGTTAGATTCTAATAATTCAGCTTGCTGTGGAGTATATTTCCTTTCACAGATGATAAGAATTTAAAGGACTGCTTTTCTGTTTAGTGGTATGCTGGTCTAGATTCAGCTGTTGACGACAGAAATCCCTCTAGCTAGTTTCAGCAGGAAGGGATTGGTATAAGGAATTAGGTACTTAACAAATCTTGGAGGGGCTGGAGGAGCAGGCCCCGGGCTGTTGAATTTCTACGAAAGACTATCAGAATAACAGGATACAACTGGCCTGCAAAGGAAGCTGCTACCTCACCTCTGCTGTAATCAACAGCCAGCTTCAAGACTGCATTGCCTTGCTGGCAAAATGGTGTGGGTACTGACTTTATGCCTGAAGCTGGGGTATGAATATCAGGACTCCAGCATTGGAAGCAAAGCCCCACCTCACAGTTTTTACTTCTACCTTTCAAGTCTGTAACGTGTCTGCCAGAAGTTCTGGCAGTGTGGTCTTCTCTTTCTGTCTTCTGTTGTGCAGTAGAGGCTGGAAGGTATTTGAATGAACATGTCTGCAATAGTGGCCCAAGTGTTTAGCATTATTGGTGTGGAAGTTAGAGATGGGCTAAGGTGAAGCTCAGCTGGTCCTGGGGCTATTGGTCTAGCAGAGATAATTTCACAGAGATGTTGAAAAAGTACCCCAGATAACAGGTTCTGTGAAAGTTGTTTTCTTCTCTTTTGAGGGCATTTCTCTAAGTTAGTATCTTCTGGAAAGATTAGACTAAATGGTAATAATACTTTTAGATAAAACGTAATTATTCCATATTTTGAAAAGATCTGAGAGTTCAACTCTACTTGACGATTTCAGTATTGTTTAAATACTTGTTAGTGTTCTAGTCTACTTCATGATGTTTCTGTATATTGAACTTTCTGGGCCTTTAAAATATGGGGGAGGGGAGATTGAATTGAAAGTTTTGTCCTACCGTTCTAATGGAGTTTATTAAATAGGTCAAGTAAAGGGATAAATCAGTACAAAGAAAAATATGTAATTCCACAAAGGGCAAGTAGAGTTATATTTCTTGGGACTCTTGTGGGTCAGGTCAAGACAGTAGACATTCAACAATGTTACAGGAGTAATCCCGACTTGAAAATAAGTTGCTTTATACCATAGTGACTTTTCATAGAACTATTGTTCTTTAAACTGTGTATAAATCAAATAATTTTAAAATTCAGACACTGGAATTAGGTTCAACTGAACACAATTCATTGTTCTTTTATTGCATCTCTGAATGTTTAATGTCTAATTATGGTTGTGTGGAAAGGGACTAGTGTGAAGCTGTGGTTCTCTAAGTGCAGTAGCTGGCTCAGCAGCTGCAGCATCACTTGGAGCTTATTAGAAATGCAGATTCTTGGGCCTTACCTCCAACCTAATGAATCAGAAACTCTAGGATTGGTGCCCAGCAGTCCGTTTTCACAAGCCCTCAAGGTAATTCTGACCTTCAAGTTTAAGAACCCTGATAAGAAGTGATTTAGTCTTCTCCTTTAAAGGGATTACCAGTTACCAGTTTTTTCTACCTTAGTCATTTCTTTCTCTTGAAAAACAAAAGGAGGCAATACATTTGGTTTGGGTGAGTAACCACCTAACAGCTCTGTGCCTTAAGTGAGGATTGGATGAGACAGATGATTCCTGTCATGGGCATAGAACAGCACAATAATCAATTACTGTTAATAGTATTGTTTGTATGTCCCAGTATTTCAGAATCTTCTGGAAGTAGCAGCTTGATTCCACTTTACCAATGGGAGACTTAAGATGGACTATACTCCCAACCTAAGTTTGGTTCAGTCCTCTCAAACTGGGCCTGGATCTTATACTTCAGAGAGCACTTAGTGCATTACAGCTTTATTTTTATCCACTTTTAACAATTAACTTTATTTGAATTACCTTCAGCTTTTTATCTAGGTCTTTTTCTATTTATTTCCATTTTAGTGGTGTTATTTGTATCATGTCTCAGTGGTTTTAAAAATTCTTCTTCTGTCACTATAGTTTTACCCTGACCTGGTTTTCAAACCTGGTGGGAGAAATGAAAGTACCAACAACAGAACAACCTAGATGGTTTCTTTAGGTCACTTTAGGCAGTGGCCTGGAGGTGCTTGGTTTTGTATGCAAGTGTAAATTTTTTTAAAAGAAGATACTATATCTATGAGTGAAGAAAACTCTTCTTTGGACAAGAAGAGGTTTTCTAATTTTAACTTAAATTTTTCTTCAAATGAAAAGACATTTCAGAAATGTTCTTTATTCTTGAAACTAAGCAAGCAGAATAAGAAATCTGGAAGTTTTAAGCTCACCTGTGTTCATAAGATTTATTTAAAATATTTATTTCTCTATAAAATAGCACTCTGAAAATAAATCTTTTCCTAAGGGATGATATATATGTGTGGTGGTCCTTGTTTTGCTTGTATCACTGAGCAACTGTGTTACTATATTACAGTTTTTTCTTGTGTTTTCATTGTGTAATAAAGCAAAGTGTTTTACCTGTAGCTTCTTAACTTTGTATGAAATACAGTCTAGCAATCGTGTACTTCACAAATTCTATGTATGACTCATATTCAGGCAATGGCTTTTTCAGGTTACACTTAAAAGATCAGAGTCTATTTAGTCCATAACCCTGCCTTTTCTTAAGTGGGAAGTGAGAGTCAAAAGGAGTAAAAAGTATGGAATTGTTGGGAGTGGACCCAGACCAGTAAATATTTTTTCTTTTTTTTAAAAGAAGGGGTTGCTTTTTACAGGACAATAATCAGTATTGCTCGGAATCCCCAGAATTGCCAACTAATTTGTGAAAATCTTTTTTATCAGTATTGTTCATGGAAGATGGGCATTTGAATTTTAATTTTGTTTAAATATTTGATTTCTGTATCACATTGATATAAAAACAACAAACTGAAAAATTCTCAAGGGTTCAGAATCCCTTTTCCCCTCATCATAAATACATATGTTGAAATCTGTTTTGTTGTCATAGACATTACAGATATCTTATTTAAACAAAAATAGTTTGAAGTAATTAGCTTGACAAATTGTTCAAACTGTGAGAGGTGTAGAAGTAATTTTCGCGTTTGTTTGAAAATGTAGCATTTATGTTTATCCTTATTGATTTAAGGTCATTTATATGGAGCATTAGCAAATAACATTGAAAAAAACAAAATACTGTAAGTGCTCAGTTGCTTTTTATTACTTCCAAGCTAGTAGGCCTGATGGAAGAAAATTAAGATTCTATGACTTGATTCTTTGGAATTCTGTTGTCACTGTATAAACAAACAATCTTTGGCTGCTCACAGAGTTTTTGTCCCTGGGACAGATATAATGTCCTGGCATTTCTCATATTCTATTATCAAAGCCAAGGTCTAGAATTTTAAGTGGGAAGTTGGCTCTGAAATAATCAAACGCCAAACAAAGCCCATCTGAAAGCCCAATAAAGTAAAATTATAGTATTGCAAAATAAGAGAGTTACTGAAGTAAATCCCCACAATTTGAGGCTCTTTACCATAAAGCAGTTATTGTGTGACAGGAGGAGAAGGGAGGTAGTTTGGGCCAGTTGGGGCATTACTTTGATCCACAAATGGGGAGTTGAAGGTTCATTTTCTCCTTGGAAAACTGAAGGAAGAAAAATGCTTGCTGGTAAAGACCAAGCCCATTTTGCTGGGAAGAAGCCTTTACTGAGCTAAGGCTTGAAGCAGAACACTTAGCTAGGCGTTTTACATATAAATAGACATTGTTCTTTCCACTTATTAGGGAATGAAACTGAGATTCAAAGCCTCTAAATGATGACATGCCTAGGGTCATAGAACTCTTAGCAGGGATTCCAAATAAAGTTTCGAGGTCTTTATGAAATTGGTATTAAATATGGAGGACACTACTGAGTTTTCCATGTGCTTGCTGAAGTTTTACTAGAAGTCGTCACCATCGGCTTTTGTATTTTTCCTAATATCAAGCACAGTTTTAAATATTTTGCAGAGAAATCCTTTTTTAATCTAACAGCTCTCAGACTTTGAAAAGTCTTGGGAAGTTTTGGTGCCTATGTTTGGGTGTTGTTAATTTGGGAGCATAGATGCTTGTCGTTCAGACTGGATATCTGATGCCTTTTAAAGAGGAAGTGAATCTATTTTTCAAGAGGCAACATAGTGTAGTGTTGTGTGCAATTGCCCCGGAGGCTTTCTGGGTCTAAAAAGCAGTTTTGCCCATTAGCAGGTACCTCAAGCAAGTTACCTGACTTCTCTAAGACACGTTTTTTTGTGAAATGGGAACGGCAATAGTTCTTTTCTCTTAGGGTTTTTTGTGACTAACACAGTGCTGGGCACATAAACAACTCTGTAAATGCGAGCTGCTACAGTTCTTATTGAACTTTTAATTCTTCTTAATGTATTCCTTTTACAATCATTTTCCCTCTTGGATCTCCAGGGATGGACAGGAGTGTAATTGTACTCTAATGGTACTCTCATATAGTTTGGAATCTGAAGCTCTAGATAGTTTTACTTTGGGGATTTTTGAAGTAGATTAACTTTTCTATTTCTAGTTGGGAGTTTACTCTCCTAGTTTTCTGTCAGACATCTTCAAGATCCTTATTCTTGGTTGGCACCTCCACTCCAACCCTACTCTATTTAAACTCTCCAAACCTCAATTATTTCATTCCTGAAACAGGGATAATAATTGTACTTCCTCACAGAGTTGTGCATATTAAATATGAATGCAGTGAAGTTATTTTTTCATAGCAAGGGCTTTATCCCCTTTAGCTAAAAAGGGGATGCAAACGTTTTAAAACATAATACTTTCCTTCAGGAAAAGGAATTAATTCCTTTTACTGTCTGTTAGGATATTTTTGTCAGATTCTTTTCATTTTATACTTGTTACATCCTCACATGAAACTTTGTTTATGTGGAATTCTGGGTGTGTGTGCCTCAGGGTACAGTAGTTTTCTTTTATGTTTGGATCATGCTTCAGCTTGGCTTACTGTGACAGGAATGGCTTCTAAAGGCATCCAGATGAGAGCATCGTTTCTCACCAGAATTGTTTTAGCAGACATCATCATGCTAATAGGGAATATTATATTCTGAGCACAAAAGTAATATGATTTTTATAGAAAAGCTCACAGAAAAAAAAATTATCCAAAATCCTTCCACCGAGAGGTTGTTAGTACTGTCATATTACTATATATACTTTTAGTCCCACCTCTTCCCCACTATATTCTTGAGCATACACGCACACACACTCAGCCCTTTTTATAATGGAAATTTAAAACCATTCAGAAAGTTAGAACACTGTAATAAACACTTATGTATGCATTACTCAGCCTTAACAATTATTAACTCGTAGACAATCTTGTGTCAGCTATACCACCCACCCACGTCTCTTCTGCCCCCCAACTGTATTTATTTTGCAGTTAATCCTAGGCATCTTATCATTTAATCCATAAATCCTTCAGTGGTGTATGCTTTTAAAATGTTATCTATGACAGTTTCTACTTGATACACACATGCACACACTGTCACACACACATATATTTTAGGGTATATTCAAGTCTTTATTTCTGGTCACTGTATTTAACTTTTCTGATATTAGGAGTTCTATTAGTTGATATTTTTGTTAATTTGGAGTTGTTGATTAGCCACAGAACCAGGACTCTAGGTCACCATGTTAAAGTCCCTGAAGGCAGCCTAGGTGGGGGTGGAGTGTATCTATGGGAGAAAGAGTTCTTGAAACATGAGCCTTTCTTTTCTTTGTTCTATAGAATGAAGGGCTGTTGGCTTTCAGGGCTAGAAGCCAAGAGTTAGTCTTTGTAGCCATTCTGAACTCTGAAGACATTAAATCTGCTTGGTTAATGTACAAACCAATTTGTTCATTTCAAAACATTTGTTACTGTTGGATATATACCTCGTGTCTTGGTTACTGGGTCCATCTATAAATCTGGGTGATGATGATATCGTGGTCAGGGTTATGTTATTGACCAAGTTACGGAAGGTTTCTTGTGCCAAAAGAATTTTTTTTTTTTTTTAAAGATTTATTTATTTTTATTTCTCCCTGTTGTCTTCCTTGTTTTTCTAGGAGGCACCGGGAACTGAACCTGGGACCTCCGATATGGGAGGGAGGTCCCTTATCACTTGAGCCACCTCCACTCCTTGCTTTGTTGTGTCTCATTCAGTTGTTCCTCCCCATGCTTATTGTTGCGTCATCTTGCTGCATCAGCTCACCGCGCTGGCCTGTCGTGTCAGCTCGCTTTCTTTTCAGGAGGCACTGGGAACCTCTGCTCCCTGCTTTGTTGTGTCTCCCATTATGTTCTTTTCTTCTTGTGTCTCTTGTTGTGTCAGCCTGCTGCGCCTGCTCGTCACACCAGGTCCCTATCTTCTTTTAGGAGGCACCAGGATCTGAACCAGCGACCTCCCATGTGATAGGTGGGAGCTCAGTTGCCTGAGCCACATCTGCTTCCCCCAAATGAATTCTTGATGTTATGCTTTTTGGGGCCCTGGCAAGGGAAAAGTGCTATAGTCCTACTTTCTGCTATAAGTTTAGATGCTTGGAGAAGGAAGATTCACCCTGTGTTTCAGCTTCTAAATAGCTTTTTCTTGACCTTTGAGTGATAAAATTTGTTTTGTTCTTTTGGGTGCATCCTGAAATTCCTGCTCTCTTTCTAAGATGAATTCACATTTTTTCTAACACAGTTCAGACACAACTTCTAACCTACAAACAAACAATTTCTACAAGGGGCTGATGCCTTGAGAGTCATATAGACAATTGCTGGGTGGTGCCTTGTAAGACAGAGTTAGTGGGTCTGCTCTTGAGATCGGGGATATAGCAAATTCCCAGAATCCTGAATGGGTTTCCTTCGTACTTAGGTTAATTGCTCTGGGTATTTTTCATAAGAGATGGAGGCACTGCTGCACCTCTGTATCTCTGTGTTGGCTAAACATTGATCATTTGATCTACCACCGGGAGCTGTGGGTTCAGATACTCTCTGCCCTGTGCCTTCTTTCCAGATCTCACATGGGCATGGGCAGGCATATGTAAGGGCGCAGACATCTGTTTCCCATTGCCTCTGGTGCCCGATGGGGATTCCTATAGTTGCCTGCTCCTCTATTGCTTTACCGCTTTGATCATTGATTGATTAAATATCTATCCATTTGCACCAGCAGTGTGCAACACACTAGATACAGAGGTGAATAAGGCAGTTCTTGCTGTCACAGAGTGTAGAGTCGGTTAGATGTGATAGATCTGTTAACTGATAAGCATATGTACATGTTAAACTATAGAAACCAGGATGGAAGGATACATGCGCAATGATTAACAGGGATTGGATAGAAGAGAGAAGACTGTTTTACGGCATATGCCTAAGTATTCTTTGAACTTGTACAAGCGTGTATCACTCATGCAATTAAAATAATGAGAAAGGGGACGGATGTGGCCCAAACGGTTACGCGTCCGTCTCCCATATGGAGGGACCTGGGTTAGATCCCAGGGACCTTCCGGTAAAAAAATAAAATAAAATAAAATAAAGAGAAGCTCCATTGTGATAGGTGCTAGAAGCAACTGAAAATACAGTAGGAAAGTGATTAATTCCATGGGGAGCAGGAGCCAATGAACACTTTTTGAAAGATTTTTGCCTTGGGTAGGAGGAAAGAGGAGGAGAGAGGGAAAGGGCTTTTCATGCAGGGGCACTAGAAAGTACCTAAGCTTGTTTAGTTTAGGGTTTTCAATAGTGGCTGTCTTTATTACTAGATTACTAGGCACCAAGCCTTTTCTTTCCTTGGGATTAGAGGGGTAACATGCAACAATATTTTCTTTGGGGACTTGTTATTTATTTGCTTATTGAAAAGGTGCCAATAAGCACCTTTTGGTTGCAACCAAGTTCACTTGGTTGTTAAGTGAACTTGGGCAACTTTTTAAAACTTATAGCTGAACTATAGAGCTGAACTCTAGTTAACTTTGTTGCAATAGGAATATTAAATTAAGTTGAAGATTACTTAGCAGTATGTATTAGTTGTGAGGGTGGAATCTTGGTGGTATTTTTGGTAGTGGTACTGTAAAGAAAGTAGACAATTAGGTTGTTGGGTCACTTAGGGCACTTTGGAAGCATTCCCTTTTGGGCAATGAATCTGTAAGTTAGTTCTCAGTAAGTGTGGCTATCCAAGGGCACAGTTGCATTACAGCTTCCTGTGTTTTACTTAGCCCTTCCAGCTTCTGAGCCCAAACTCTTCTCAATGTAGCTGATAACACAGTGGAACCTAAGCTTGATCATTGCACTATCTGACCAGCAATGTACTTATAGAAGATGAGTTTGCCAATTAGAAACAAATGCTTTATGGGATATCCTTTTTGATGCCTCCAATTAGGAAACATTGATGGGAGAAAACTAAACATCAAGGAAAAACACATAGGCAAACCCCCAGAAGATTTTACATAATTTATGTGGGATAAAACACTTAATTTTTTGGTTCTCTATGTTGATACTCTAGTAACACCATTTCTGGAAGTTTCCAAGTTTTTTTTCATCCTTAAAGTTTTAATAAATTGTATGCATGTAAGCTGAATTTAGTATGGAAAGTGTCACATTAAATGCTGCTCATACTGTGTGGTATTTCTCTTTCTTCCTACAAAACATTTGCCTTTTGGAAGAATGGATGGCTCAAGGGATTAGTGATGGGGAAGTGGAGGCTTTCACATTGGTTCAGATTTGACCTTGGTCAGTGATGCTTGAAAATCAGCACTATTTAATAGGCATTAAGAGAGCCCATTTTTTGATCCACTTCCAGTGGATAAATATCCATAGTTCTTTAATGCCATAGTTGCGGAACTAATTGGCAGAATTAAATGATTTAAGAACTTGACTCCCCTTTTGCCCTCAGAAAATGGTTGGTTTTTGTTTAAATCAGAATCTTGGAGACCGCGTGAGTCATTTCTGAGGACTTGAAACATTAGCTAGCTTTGCTGTCTTACTGTATTGGGCTTATGTGCTTTGCGTTGCTCTTAGTAGGTGGGGCCAGGGAAAGGGCTGTTTTTCCTTTCCAGTTTGCAATTTTTTTCAAATTTGTGGCTGTTCATCAAACCCCAGACACACTTAAAAACAATACTAGAGTCAATTCATCACTCAGTATTAATTTCATTTTCCTCTATGATCAAATAAAGGGAGTAAGCATAATCTATTTTGTATCTCCTTGCTTTTCCTCCCCTGAAAGAATTTCAGTGCACAAAGATTTTTTTCTGACACCCTACTTTTGATTGATACAATGGGCTTTTGGAGTGTGGCTCAAGTGAAGTTGTAGTCTTTTACATTTTAAGTCCAATAACTGCCAGTCATGATCACTCTGTATTTACAGTGCTTCCAGAAAAGGGCTTGCACTCAGGGATGATATATTACCTGCTAATTTGTTTGCTGAAAGATGGGCCCATATATTTAGAATGATGACAGATCAGAATATTTGGCTAAGTATATCAGTCAGTGTCTCATTTTTCAAAACATGAAAACTCCGATGTGCTACTGTAAAAATACTGTGCTGTGTATAGATGGATTATACTTGCTAAATGAATTTCTGTCCTGGCTTGATTCTTTATCTGTCTGTCTGTCTGTCTATCTATCTATCTATCTCATTCATATTTCAAAATAATCTTTTGTTATATCCTAAGTTGGGTAATGAAAACTTCTGGCTGATTCCTTTTCTTCGTTTGCAGGTTCTGTTTGCCATTCATGCAATTCACATTCCTTTTTCTTATTGTAGCATTGGACACCAACATCTCTACCACATAAAGAAGGTCAAGTACAGAAATCTATAGCTCTGACTACCCTCTGTTCTGTCTGTACCAAGAGGTGTAGACAAGGCCTTCACTGTAGGGGAAAGGGGAAAAAACATAGGTTTCCTAACCCACCTGAGGAGCATTTAGGGAAAGAGAAAAACAGGTGTAATATGGGGGTATTTTCAGGACATTGAAATTGTCCTGAATGACATTGCAATGAAGGATACAGGCTATTATATATTTTGTCATAAAATAAAAAATTATGTGGGGCAGAATGTAAACTATAATGTAAACTATAATCCACACACACACACAAACCATTGTGGATGGCAGAAAAGCAACAATTACTCCTAAGAGGTAGAGACACTGCTGGTTCTGGACTTCTCTGCAGGCCTTTCTTGTGCTATTTCTCTCCCACACTCACAAAAAATGCAGAAATATTTTGAAAATAGCCTGGCTTATCTGAATAAACTGTCAACCTAAAGAAAAGAAAAGGGAAAGGTAGTCTTCAACTATTATCTGCTCTATATGGGATGCCAACCCCACCTCAGTAGGGACCTGGCTTGGGGACAGCAAGATTAGATAGTAAATGAATAAAAGGTATTCTTCATTGTAGTTCACCTCTAGATAGCAAGTGATTAAAAAAAAAAAAAAAGGTATAAGGATGTTTAGAAATAACCAGATCAGATTCCAGGTAAACCCATTACTGCTGTTACACAGTGACATGTTACTGATTTTCCCAGGACTGTACTTGTAATCTATATGTTTTAAAGGTATTTAAATTTGGAAGTGATCATAGTTGAGGGGATAAAGTTTCTCCCTGGAACCCTGCCTACTTTGCTTCTTGGAAACTTTCCCCAGCCTGCCTGACAGCTCTGACAGGCTGCTGTGCTCCTCTGCTGGGGTCTGAGCTGTGATTTGGTGTGTGTGTGTGTGTGTGTGTGGTGTTGCTAGAAGGTGCTGGGCACAGTAAGTAAAATAAAGACAAAATGGAAGAAATGCTTCTGTGACCCAGTGTTTTTGAGACTACACACTCTTATTAGTTATGACTTACTAAAGCCAGCAGGTCTTCAGAGGAGTACCAATTGTATCACGTGTGCAAGTGTTAGAAACACTATTTCAGCCCCACCAAGTGGAAAGATAGGCAGCGCGATTGGGCTATGATTTTTAAGAATAATATCTTCTCTTAGGAAATCAAAATTATAAGTTATTTCTACCTACATTATCCTCTAAATATGCTTAATATACAAAATTATATGTTTTTCCAGGAAATGATCCATGTACCTTTAAAATATTTCCTTTTTTTTTTTCCTTGTCACTCTTTATTTGCTTTTTCGTTGTTGTTATTGTTATACTTCTGGATCTGTTTAACCAAATTGTCTCTGAAATTGTCTTGGCTGGTGCTTAGAGTCCGTTGGTTTGCGGTTTATACTTATGAAGTAGTTTCTTAAGTCCTGTTAATGTCATACATCAAATTTTAAATTCCTTTACTCACTACTTTAGAGATAGAAACCATTACTATCTGGGCTTTTCTTGTGGAGGCTGCATGAATGATGGTTCTGGGGGTGTCGGGGCAGTAGTGGTGGTGGAAATGGAAGCAGGGACAGCAAAACTTCATTCACATTTTAAATTACATAATTTCCTTTGCTGTGTCATAGTTTTGCTCTTGGTTCTTTGTAGCTGATGGCTGGAAAATTACACTGATTATGAAACTTTTTATTCCGGAAGCTACAGAGTCATTTAGTATAAGGCTATAACCTTCTTCACAAGCATAACTCTCTGCACTATCCTGTAAATATTGACATGCATGGCTTTATATTTCTCCTCAATGTGCTTAAATGTGCTTAAAGAACAATAAAATATTATATAGAAAACATTCATAGAAAAAGAATATTGAAATTCTTGTGTCCGAGACTACTGTTGGGATTCTCCCCATCTCTCACTGGTGTTCTTTACTTCTTGTCTCTAATTCCCCTACCCCCAAACAAACAAAAAACCCCAAAACTCTGAATTGTTCAAAAGGATCAGAGAGAGTTAATTATAGTGATATGCAGCAACTAGGATGATCCTAACTGTGGGTCTGTCCCAAAGCTTACAGAAGGTTCTTATTTCATAAGCAGAGATAATTTGTTTTTCTCTGTGTGCCATATGGTTTTGCAACTGCAGAGATCAAACAGATTTGTGGATGCAAACTTCAGTTCTGTACGTAAAAAGAAATTGTCATGTGGAGATTTTCATAATGTGTTTGAATCACTGATGCCAACCAGGTCTGTTAGAGTCAAGGATCCCTTGTCAGTTCTGTAAGCAACTATGTATGGTGGTTTTTATTTGCCTTGGACTTTGAAGAAAACTTTGGAAAGGAAACTTGGAACACAAATTGTCAGCTGGAATGCAATGATTATTTGTTTTATATAAAGACGATTAAAACCAGGAATCATTAGCATGGAAGAATAATTGTTCTGAGACTGCCCAGGTGGTCTCTGGAAAAGATTGGAGTTTTTTCTTGATCAGAGAAGTTTTAATTACACTAATTTATTTTGGAATTAATTGTTTGGGGGGTAGTCCTTAGAATTAAGAGTTTGAATTTCTTGATTGCATATTTTTTTTAAAGGGGAAAAAGAATATAAGTGTGTTGGTGATTTCCCCTTGTTTTTACTCATTATATATATGTGCTCTGTCCTGCCTGTCACATTGTGTGTAATTTTTAATACAGTGCTCAGTTTATCTAAAGTATGCATATTCCTTGGTTCCTTTATTTTCCAATTACAAAATTTTGCAGTTTATCCAAATTATCTAAACTGTCTCCATTTATGAACATAAAATTTGATAGATTCTAAGGCTCTACTCTCTGCTGTTAATATGCAGTGTCCCCCAAGTCCACAATCCTTAAAGATAAAATATCAATTCCTGTAGGGAAGCTTTCAGGACCCTCACACCCAGCTTCTTATCACGCTTAGGTTTTCTGGGCACATTCTATATATATGTCTCTTGGGCAGCAGCCACCACATTTGTAATCAATTAATTCTTTAATTTTGCTTAACCTGGCTCCCCTGCTGTTTATCTGGCTCCAAGGAGCAGGAACTGTTTCTGTTTTGTTTTCTGCTCTGTGCCCAGCTCCTAGCTCATAATGGATGCTCAGTAAATATTTGTTGAATAAATGACAGTATAGTTGGTATAAATCATGCTTACTTAGTATGTATAAATATAACTTTTTTCCCTTGAATTTTCATATTGAGCATCTTCCAAAATAGCAGTTGTGGCTTTAAAAAAAAATGACTACATACCTTCTACTTGCATGCATTCAAAGGATCTGGTGCCTGGATATCCAGATGTTATTCCTGATTTTTTTTTTTTCCACTTCAGCCTGTGCACAGCAGCTGCTATTTTGCTGTTTCCTGGGCAATAAGCAGACAGTAATGAATTTCCACGTAAACCTTACAATGTGTGTTTCACCTTTGTTGGTACAGAGAACAAAACCTGAGATTGCTCAAAAAGTACAGAACCATAGAACGTGAACTCTTAGAAATCATGTTATCCAACTCTCCCTCATTTTATCCCTATGCCCTCATGGTCTGATAAAACCAAGGGCATAGGGAGTTTACTTGGCTCTGCCCAAAGTAAAATTACTAGTTAGATTAGTTAGTGTTTGAGTAGGGTTGAGAACACAGTTGCCTGACCCATGTTTAGTACGTTTTCTGCTACAAAAATCTTTGTGTTTGGCAGAAAGTCAGTTTTTCTGTTTATCAAAACTTCTTTAGTATGTTAGTGCATAACATACATTCATGAATGAATGCTCCGTAAATATGTATTTTGTACTCTTTCAGGCACCGGTAATAAAAATACTCAACATTCAATAGCACAAAGTACTGTATCCTACATAACTCATTTGATCTTTATAACAGCCCCCTGAGGTAGATGTATGGATGGGGAGATTGGAATTTAGGCAATGTCATTTATCTGTGCTTCCAGTATTGCTAAGTAGTATATCAGGGATCTTCTACTGGAAGTGAGCATTCTTTCTAGTATGCTATAGCTGCCTTATGCTCTTTGAGGTGAAATTGATGGTTTGTTATGTGTATGTGCATATTATTGGCACTGGGTTTTCCCCATTGGATTGTGGAACCCTTGGGTTAATCCAGATAAATGAATGGGAAATATTTTTTAGCTTTCTCTAATGCCTGAAATGGTGCTGTGTTTGAAGTGAGTCCCAGATTTTCTTAACTGACTTGAGTAGTTCAACTGTTAAGTGTCTTAGATGGAGAATTTACCACATTGTGTTTGCTTCTTCAATGTGCAGGTTGGAAACTAAGCTTAGGCCAAGCACTTGTACAGACATTCTAATCCCATCTCATTCTTTAGTGGAAGGGTATATGGTGGAAAAATCTACACCTAACAAAGCAAAACCTCTAAGAACCAGTGAACTCAGCTTTTGAATGTAGAAATATACTTGCCCCCTGGTATAGGAAGACAATGTCAAATGTTCCCCTTCCCCTGCAAAGTGAAAGCTTCATCTAGGAAACATTTTCTTTGTGAATGAAGGAAATAGATTGTTTTGTACATATAAATATCTACAAGTAGATATTATACTGGAAAATGAACTTCAAGAGTATTTTGTTTTGGAATGTTGGTTTGGGATAGATGAAAGTTAATAGTCTTTCGTAGAAAACTTAAGCAAATGTGTATGGAATGGAGGATGTCATCTATAGTTGGAAGATTCAAACTTCGTATCCTAATAACTGGAGAGACAACTTTGCTATTGGCAAGGAGAAGAAAATCAACAAAAGAGCAGAAGAGAGGAGAAAATTGTTAGGGCAATATTGTTGGGTAGGTAAGAGAGGATTAGTCATGATTAACTGAGTTATATGTACAATTCATACATAGAGCCAATGCCAAGGATGAAAAAAAACACCAGAAAACCAAAGTATACAGAAATAATTTGTTGTAATGGGCTGAAAATCTTCCTTTTAAAGGCCTTTAGTTCACTGCAGAGAGGAATAACCCCCAAAATTTTGCCCAGCATTTGGTACCAGTAAAATTAAAAAGGTCTGAGCTAGCTATTAACAATGTGACATATATTTAAGGTTTTGTTTCCATCATTAAAGAAAATGTTTTTCTTTTTTTACTTCCAAAGATAGAAACACATTGATACCTAATGATAAAAATGTGCTCTTTTTTAGTGTGATTCTGTCCCAGGTTACTCTTATTCATTGATTTCATTCTGGTGATGATTTCTTTCTTGTTTAGCAAAAATGAAGGTGAGGGCAGTTTATGAAATTTCAGAATAAGATTTTTTGGGGAATATTTTAAATGGAATTTTCTTGTAGGTAGCTACACACACACACATCTGTGTACTGTTTATAGTGAAGCAGTATACTACATATTCCCCCCACCCCTCCAAAAAGCTCCTTTTGCAATGTTTTGGCTTCTCAAATTTTCCTGAGTAGAAAGTTCAGAATCTTCTACCTTGGGTCAATGGTACAGGGCTTTGTGAAATGTGACAAGATTCTCATTCAGGCCAGCTTTCTGTGAGCTTTCAGCATGGGAATTTCACTGTGCTCTGTGTTTCTTATTGGGCAGCAGTCTTGCTGAAATAAATAGGATTTTGCATAATCGAGTTCATTGACACTTTGCCGAGAAAGAAATAATTTGCTGTAATGGGCTGAGCAATTATGTGCCAAGAATTGTGTGGTTGCTGGCTTACACTTAAGTCATTATACTGAAGTAGTTTATTAAACCTCCATTTCAAAGATGTGTTAGTTGTCATGCCTGCATAATATTATTTAGCTACCTTAATGTGGTAGAAACTTGTTGGTTGTCCTACCCCATCCATATTTTGTCATCCTATAGCCCATGATTTGTTTGGGGATTCCTGTGATTCTGGAGAAGTTGACTCTGCTTCTGGCTCTGGGCCTGGGCAAAACCAATAGGTTTTCATTTTTCTTGCTACTGTGATTGGCTCAAGACTGAGCTATGTGATCTAAGCCACTCCAGTAGATCAGCCTTAAATTTTGTTTGGAATGTTGGGACAAAAATACTTTTCTCCTTGTTAGATGTTGAGGAGGAGTCTTGGCAGCTATCTTGGGGCCAGAGGTTTGCTATCCTAAGGATGAAGCCAACACTAAGGAAGGCAGAGTGAAGGGATGGAAGAAACCATGCCCTTGTTAGGAGGTAGTCAGGCCTGGCCTGAAGCTACCCTTCCCTCTGGAGTTTTTAGTTAAATAAACCAATCAGTTACATTTATTGTTTGAACAGCTAATTTTCTATTACTTGAAACTAAAAGCATCCTAACAGATGCCTTTCCTCCCTGCCCCCCCACCCCCGCCTCCTTTCCTTCCCCCCCCA
>JAQZBX010055451.1:0-18416 GCA_029593785.1 Cabassous unicinctus | reverse complement strand
GAAATGACAGAGGATAAATTGAACACCATTAAAGAAATGACAGAGGTAAATTGAACACCTAAATGCATATCTGGATGAACTAGAAAGAGAATAGCACACTAAACCCAAAGCAGGAGAAGGAGAGAAATAAAGATTACAGCAAAAATAAATGAAATTGAGAATATAAAACACTAGAGATTACCAACAAAACCAAAAGCTGGTTCAATGAGAAAATGAAGAAAATTGAAAAAAAAATCCTTAGATAAAATGACAAAGAAAAGAGAGGACATGCAAATAAATGAAATAAAAAATGAGAGGGGGTTTATTACTATTGACACAACAGAAATAAAAAAGATCATGAGTAGAACTATGAACAAGTCTATGCCAACAAATTAGAAAATCCTGGATAAAATGGGTAATTTACTAGATAATAACAAACAATATATTCTGACTATAGAAGAAATAGAAGAACTCAATAAACGAGAATAATGAAAAGGCTCTAAAATTATGTGATGATACACAATTATGTGATTATTCTGAGAAACATTGATTCTACACTTTGGATGAATTGTTTGGTATGTGAATAAAATTTTTGTAAAAAGATGTATTGAAATCCCATGAATAAAGATACAGCAAAAAGATTCAGCATAAAGTCACTTTTATAAATTATTCTTTCTTTAACTTTTATTTATATTACTTAAAGTACACATAATGACCATAAAAATAATTTCAATGCTGGGAAATAAAAATTGCTCATGGTGATTTTGCCAGTAGTAAGGAGGCCCTACCGAGGTGGCATTGACATAGAACTTCTCCATTAGACTCTCATTTGCCTTAATCCTAAAGCTCTCTTTTTAAATCACAAATTAGGTTTTCTCAATATCACTGATTTTCTGATGAAGAGAATAATGGTATTTCCAAAAGTTCATCAAATACATAATATATAATTTTGTGATTCCATGAGCCATTTGATCAAATAATCTCCTGAAATTCTGGGGTATAAACAGTTTTTCTTGTACCAGTTGCTTATACATAAAAAGAAATTTTATTTCATTATCATTAATTAATGCACAAGTCACAATAAAGCATTTCAACGAACTTTTGGCCATTAAATTAATTATAAAATCTTTCACTTTCTTTTCTTATGGCCCTTTTAATAAAATAAAAGCCAAGAAATATAAAATAATAAAACAGGTTGGACAAACATTGTGGCTTTATGTAACAAAATATCTTCTGTGTAGATGAATTAGATGGCACTGCCAAACCTGAGTGGAAAAACTCCACGATGTTTTCCTTTTGATGCCTCAAATATACCCTTTCATTGGCTAATGTACACTCTTAGAAGAAAGTTAATTATGGAGAAGCAGCCAATGCAAATTAACAAAATTGAATTTAACAAAGATATAGGTGTATTATAAATAATAATAAAATCAATATGTGACTGAAAATACAGTTTTATAAAAATTCCATGAATATATAAAAATACTCTATAATAAGCATATATGCACAAAGGAAAATGATTGGAAGAAAATATATTTATGAATAAGAGGATTTATGAAGGATTTTCTTTTTGCTTTTTGAGTTTTATTGTATTCTAATTTTTGTGTAATTAACATGTCTTACTCCCTATTATAGTGCCACATTTTTAATTATATGTTAAATTGTGAAAATGTGCTATTCCACCCTTAGTGTTTAATGTTCTGGTCCTTTAGCCAAAGATTAACTTTTTCTCTAGAAGTGCTTTCTATTTTAACCATTCATCAAATAGAGAATCACAAAAGATTACCAAAAAATGATTTTCAACATCATGTGGCTTCTAAGGGGAAGAGAACTCTGTTACAAACATAACATGGATTCATTAGACCTTGAACTTTTCTGTTCGGAATAAGGCCAAGCAATCTTCCTTGGAATTGGTCCCAAGAATGACCAAATGGTGCATTATCAGTAATCCCCAGTATAAGAGTTGCCATGACATTATAAGGGTAAAAATCAAGGGATATTCTGCTCTGCTTGTGCTCACAGTCGCTCCCTGGTATACTTGGGAGACATAGTTTCCAGGTGAACATTCTATTTGACCAGAACTTGAATAAAATTTTTATATTAGTTTATTTTACCTAGGAATAACTACAAAAATGCATGCACAAAAAAATTAAACAGGTTATCTAAAAGGAAACATATTATGTAGCATAATTATCAGGCTCTTTAAATGGTTTCCATATTTTATTTTTGAGAAAAATGTGAGGATGACAAATATTCTAGACAGATAATTCTGGAAGAAGTTTTTCACCAATTTTTGGCTCATGGTATGTATTATACTCAAATTTAGAGCATTTTTGATTATCTCAACAAATGGGGATATTATTAGAAGTATATGCAGAACATATACATTTGATAGAGGTCCTACCTTAGTAATGCCAGAATGTGTAAACATGAAAATATAGAATTTTTGTTCTGCATCATCAAACATTGTACATATCTTGAAATTATAATTTTTGGAAGAAATATAATTTTAATAATCACTTAAAATCATACCTTCTAAAAATAATAAAGGTGTTTGGTATATAATATCAACACACCTCAGTAAATTAGTCTAAGGGTTTAATTTCTGATGTGTTATTTGTATCATACTATCAGATACAAAAAAATAGATGATGCCTTAAAACTCTCTATCATTGGTTTTTATATATCTAGCTTTGTTTCTCTTTTCTGAATTTAAATATAAGTAGGAATATAGTATTATGTGTGTAATCTCTGGACCCAACCAATCTTGGGAAAATCAGAGAGTCAGCAGTTATTTGTTACTCTGGATAATTTACTTAAATTTCTGTGCTCTTATAATCGCCTAGCAATGTGTACAGTAGTTAAATCTACGGCACAATATTTTCATCTGGATTTATCTGTCAATAATTGTAGGTATTTGTAATAGTTTCAAGTTCATTCTAATGATGAAATATATGAGTTTCTATTATATAACACTCATATAATATTTAACACAATTTATACTGGGGAGTAAAACTAATGTTTGTTTTTTCAGTAATAGTTTGCAATTTCCTCTTTATTATGAATTTCCAGAATTAAAACTAACTTTTAAAATTCCTGATCATTCATGTTAATAAAACAGTTTTGAAGTCATTCATGCTAAATATCACCTTTGAATTCTCAATAGTTTACAATAGTTGAATACTATGGAATTTAAGAAGAACACAAATGTGCCTGACTTCATCCTTATGGGACTGACAGACTCTGAAGAGATCCAGCAGGTTCTCTTTATGCTGTTTCCCCTGATATACCTGATAACTGTGCTAGGGAATATAGGGATGATACTGATAATTAGTCTCGATCTCCAGCTTCACACCCCCATGTACTTTTTCCTCAGTCACCTGTCATTCCTTGATCTCAGTTATTCAACGGTCTTTACACCTAAAACCTTAGAGAACTTGTTGAATTCTAACAAGTCTATTTCATATAGGGGCTGATTCATGCAAAGGTCTTTTTTTGTCTTCTTGGGTGTCACTGAATTTTTCCTCCTCTCCTCATTGGCCTATGACCACTATGTAGCTATCTGCACCCATCTTCATTACCAGGTTATTATGTCCACAAGTCTCTGCTGTGCCCTCATCACTGGGTCTTACATGATTGGATTTATTGACTCCTTGGCCATGTTTCTTTCCATGAACAGTTTGCACTACTGTAAACCCAATGTAATCTATCATTTTTTTCTGAGAATTAAACCCACTTTTAGCCATATCCTGTACTTACACACATGACACTGAAATCATGATATTCATTTTTGCTGGCTCAACTTTATCTGTGTCTCTTCTAACATTCTCTGTATCTTACATGTCCATTTTTTCTAGTATCCTGAAATTAAGTCCACTTCAGGAAAGCACAAAGCCTTCTCTACTTGTGCTTCCCACCTCATGGGTATCACCATCTTTTATGGAACCATGATTTTTTCTTATTTAAAATCAATGAAGTCCTTCTCCTTGGGAAAGGAGCAAGTGGGCTCTGTGTTTATAATATTGTGATCCCCACGCTGAATCCATTCATTTATAGTCTTAGGAACAAAGAAGTGAAGAATGCTGTCATTAGGGTCATGCAGATGAGAGAGGGGTCCAGGCAGTTGCAATGATAGTGATGTCCAACATTCAAGTACATCTTTTCTTTCCTTCTTATTTAGGTATTTAATTTGTATCTCTCTAAATAGTCTAGTATTTTTTAATTAGTTTGCATTTCTAATGAGCCATCCTGTATTTCACTACACGTGATCTGAAACATTTCCAATTGTATGTTTACAGAAACCTACATAGTAATTGGAATCCATGAAATATGTGTTAAGCCTGAGATTAAAATGAATGTGGAGTTATCGTTCAAATTGTGTCACAGAAATCCCCATGAACATTCCAATTTCACATACATTTATTATTCAGAGGACTTTTAGAAGTCATTACATTACATTAATTCTGTTTAAGAAATGTAGCAATAACATAGAGTTCTGCTTTGAAATGGCCAATCAAGGGTTCAGATTCTAGATCTGCCACCTTTTTAGATGTATATTCCTTAGTAAGCTACAACAACTTAAAATCCAGTTTCCTCAGTTGTACAAGAAAAATAATAAATTGAATTCCATAGAGTGATTATAAAGATTAAAACAGATGATGAATTGAAAGAATTTCTATAGTACTAATAAATTTTAGCCACTATCTTCAGAATGCTATATTCTTGCAAAATGTTGAATATACAATAGGTCTTGTTATTAAAATATTCACCGGTGGTATATAAATGCTTTTGGATAATCTTATTCATAAACAGACAAATATCTAATAAGGAAAAATAGTGCTCCATTATTTTTTCTTAAAACAGAGTAAATTATTCTGATATCATTAATTTAAAGAAAAAAGTGTATGCATACATTGAAGATAATTTAGAATATATTCTAAAATGTTAAAGATAACTTAAAATATCCTAAACATTTTTGATAATCTTCCAGATATTTATAATCTTCCATATTAATCTTATTTCTGTGTATATATATAAATTAAATATTTGCACAAAATTATTTTCATTTTCAATTTTGCAATTTGGAGATTCACTAATCCCTAAAATATTTGGTAATTTCCTTGTCATTAAACTTGTCAGAATCATGTTATGTAGGTATATAATCAAAATCAAGTATTGCATGTTCTATGGCATTAAGACATAAAATGTGTAAATTCAGATGCTTACTTATCTTCATGCAGTTATATTTCTTTTTTGTGTACTTGATAACCATTTGAAAACCTTCTCATTCTAAGTGTGTCAAGAAATGTCAGTAGTTAGTATGTGTTTAATTTCAATGTGATTTAAAAATTATTTCCTTTATCCTCATTTTTACTCTTGTTTTAGTCTTTAAAATTCAATAAATTCTTCAAATTCTTGGATAATTTGTGATAAAAACTTTAATAGAGGAAAGTTGCAAAGGTAAGAATGTATAATGCATCCAAATAGTGTGACATCCATTAAATTTTAGTGAGATAGTTTGCTAAAATTTCCTTTAAAAATTGCATCTATAAAACTGGAACTGTAGTTTTACTTTGCTAATCAGTGTACGTTGAAGAAAGAATGTTTTATTCATTTTTCAAGTATATGATTTGTTAATTTAAACTTTCACAATGTTTGTTAGATACGCTTTTCATACTCATGTGATTTTATTTTTTCATTAATACTAAGATTTCCTTGTATAGTTGTATTTGGTTACTTTCCTAAGTGACTTTCAAAGATTAAAATAATATTCAACATCTGTTTTATGGTTAAAATATTTAACAAATTTTCACCAGATCATCACTGTTCATTAATTTATTCAAATAATGAAAATGTGTTTTATTTTCCTCTGCATCCTGAATTTTATGCTAATATTAACTTATCATAAATAATATCCATACAAAATATTGTAATATGATTTATTTGTGCTCTGAACTCAATGTGGCTTAGAATCTATATATTTATTACAATTCTTCTTTCTTTTATTTACAATTAGAGATATCTTTGATAAGCATTTTCTTTTTAATATTATATTCTTTTACTAATCTTTCAGCTTGTACATGCATTGTGAGTTTTCTTATATTTATAACTCTTTACTTTTTATGGTCATTTTTATGAACAAAGCCAGGCTTGCTTTCATTTATGTACATTTTTATGGTTCAGAAAATATATCCTGTTTGTTGGAGATGGCAATGATGTTCAAAAGATGCTTTAATTTTTCAGACAATAATAAGTTCCAGGATGCTTAAGTTTTAATTAAATACAGAATACCCTATCATCTTATAATATATTTATAAAGCATTTATTATTTTATTAAATAAATATAATGTAAACTTTGGACAATATGTAAACACAAGACTATTGCATTGTCCCTCTTTTATCCCTATAGCAGTGCATTTCATATTTTATGTAAGATTTTGTCTGAACTGTTTTGGTTATGGTGGCATGTCAATATTATATGTATTGTAAATGTTGAAGTCTTTAAATAATGATAAATAAAATAAGACTGGAAGAGAACAAGACAAAATAAGAACATTAATTTTTATTTGCAAATGATTTATGTTGTATAATAACATTAGAAACAGATTCTATTATCTGAGTACCTATTGAGGACCCTACAATATTCAAAGGGCATTAGGTATATAAAGAACAGAGTTTATCTTCATAAGATAATTGTCTGGTTAACCATCACACAAATTGAAAAATTAAATTTTTTTACAAGGCCTCGAGATCCAATATGATCTTGAAATATCTAAAATTTAATCACAGGTAATGGAAAGCCATCCTCCTATTTGTTGAAAAATTTGTCCAGATTAATCCTCTAATTTCCTCTATGTCACACACCTCACATCCAGTCCATCAACATATCATATTGGTTCTATATACAAGAATATACTTGGAGAGTGACTACTTCTCAACACCTGTTCTGCCTCCACCTTGGTCAAAAGACCCATCAATTCAGTCTTTAAATTATACCTGAAGACTTCTAGATTGACTCCCCTTTTTCTGCTTTATCCCCCTTGAGTATAATCTAAATTTAGGGGCCAGAATATTATGTTAACCTGTCAAGTGTATTATGTGACTTTTCTCACAAAATCTGCAAGACTTCCCATCACACAAATTTAAAAATCATAACTTTTACAAGAGCTTCCAGATCCACCATGATCTTCCCTTTAATCTACTCCTATGAGCTCATCATTTATTTTCATGCCTCTCCTGCTCACTTTCGAGCAGCCACACCCACCTCCTCACACTTCCCTGTACACATTAGGCCTGACGTTGCCTGGACTTGTTCCATTTTTTCTTCTTCTTGAAATCCCCTTCCCCCAGATAACTGCACGGAGCTTTCCTCATTGTCTTAAGAACGTGCTGACCACCCTATTTAAAATTGCATCTGCCCCATCCCTCTTCAGGCCTGCATTTGCTTTCCTCAGCAGTTACGCTATCTAACATGCTATATATTTTGCTTAATTTTTGTTTCTGCTTTATCTTCCTCCTCTCTAGAAGTTCTATGGACACAAGATTATCACAAATTAGTTTCAGTCCTGTGTTGCCAGCACCTAGAACAGAGAATCAAAAAACGTATTTTTATGGCTGAATTTTGCAGACGGTGAAACTGGGGCACAGATAGATTACAGAACTTGTTCATGGTGAATCGACAGCTTCAAGGACAAACTCACATTTGAACCAGACAGTCAGACTTTAGAGCTCACGTTCTTCATCACCACACTGTGACATGACTGATTTTCTTCAAAAGTAACTACTGTGGTGCCGTGTGTATGAACCCGGTAGGGCGGGGTAGGCACCAGCTGCCGCGCGTGGAGGAGGCCTAGGCGCAGCTTGAGGGAGGCCGGGGCCCGCTGAGCATGTGTCTGGCAGAACCGGTGTGAGATGAAGATAGAATCCTTCCCCGCAGCCCTGATAATCAAGAGTTATGGTGGGACCTTTGATTGCACACAGAGATAGTGCTGAGCCAGACGAAAAGCACAGGCTCTAGCGCTGAAATGGATTAATAAGGAACTTAGTGATTTGGTCCCTGACCCTTCAGAACAATGTTCTGCAGGTCCAGTTGGGGCTGATGTGTTTCATTGGCAAGCCACAATTATGGGACTTGATGACAGCCCATAACAGGGTGGTGTATTCTTTCTGAGAATTTATTTTCTTAAAGACTACCCCTTCAAACCACCTAAGGTTGCATTTACAAGAATTTATCATCCAAATATGAAGATAAGAGTGGTCTCCTGCTTTAACTATTTCTAAAGTTCTTTTATCCATTTGTTCACTGCTATGTGATCCGAACCCAGATGACCCCTTAGTGCCAGAGATTGCCCGGATTTATAAAACAGGCAGAGTACAACAGAACAATGTACAACAGAATATCTCAGGAATGGACTCAAAAGTATGCCATGTGATGTTACATTAAAGTCAGAATTACCTGCATCATAGCTGGAATAAACTTTAAAATACTGTTTCCTTTTTGATTTTCTTATACAGCTACTTCTCTATGAGACCACATCACTTTTTATTATATATTTTTGTTTACCTCCCTCCATTCATTCACATGCTCATCTGAGAAGACTTAAGTTTTTCCAGCTTTGGACCATAACTGCTTTTAGAAACTGTAAAGTAGTTACAAGAGAAGAGATGCCCAAGATACAGGTTGATTTTTTTTTTTAAAGGAACATGCGTATTATGTGGTCAATGTCTTCACTCCAACTTGGTTATGAGACTAAAACCATTCCTCACTGCTCTAAGATGCTGAAGAAGTCATCTGAGGGGTTGGAGATGGATGTTCAATTGTCATATCAGAGGAAGCAGCATTACTGTATAGCAGCATCCATTCTTTAAGCTTTCCACTCTTAGAAATTTGAGGTTACATCATATACTTTATGTTCATAACTGATGTAGCTGGAGAATTCGTATTGAATTTATAGCATCAACAAAACAGAAAATGTAATGTATTTTATGCATGTCAATAAAAGAATGACCTGTTCTTGTTCTACAGAGAATGGAAATTGGAAGTTAAACACCCTTTGTATTCCAAAATAGGGTCTCAAACATTTTGTAATTTTCATTTAAATTGTTAGGAAGCTTGGCGCTATTATTTAATCTGTCTTCCAATACACTGTTTAATATAGCACTGAATAAATGAAGCAAATTGTCAATGGATGAGTGATCAACAAATAGCTCTGCTAGTAATTGATTTATTTTTCTTCAATACATTTGCATAAACAAATGAGCTAGCTGTCTGGGTTAATAATTATGGGAAACAATCTTTTGAAAATGCAAAGCTGCTTATTTTTTTGTACATACTGTTGGGATTTGCTTCTTTGTTTTATATCAAATGATGAGGTAATGTTCAAAATTAATATTTTGCCATGAGAAGACAAGTTTTTCCAGCTTTGGACCAGAACTTCTTTTAGAAACTGTAAAGTAGTTGCAAGAGAACAGATGCCCAAGATTTAGAATTTTTGTCAGTTAAAGTGCACAGTTCGTTACAGGTTGACACACTGATTGACCTGATTTATGCAGAATTAATAAGCTAATGAGATAGTGTAACTTTAGTATGCTGCACATGATACTGGCAGCCTGAGAGTTTTATGAACTTGGGAACCAGCAGTTTTGAAACATGTAAATGGAGTTTAAAAAATTTATTTTCCAATATGCAACCCCCATTTAAAATTTTTCTTCACCTTGTACACTTGCTTGTATCACCATAACATGGGAGTGATAATGAGTAAAAATTTACAAAATAAAGTACTGTTTTAATGTGGGGGGGAAAAAGTGCACTACCGTTATACACTTTTTTGAAAGGCCTTACACCTATAGGAATGCAAATTGAGATAAAGAACATGTCTAAATTGGGGTACATATTTCAATCTATCACAGTCCTCTGTTGGGAAAAAAAGAGACACAGCCTTCCCATGTGCAAAATATATTCAGCTTTCAGAATATTCCAAAATCCTTGGGTCATTTCAGTAACAACTCTTATTGCAAAGACTCTCCAAAAACTATACTGCAAACTGTAGTCTATGGTTAGTACCATGCTTCAATATGGGCTTGAGGCAGGCTAGTTCAGGGAATGAAAAGATGAACCTGGGACCTGGCAGAAACATGGCCATGAAACATGTGGCCATAGAATTCCACCTGGAAATCCTCTGCGGGAAAGACACCCACCAGACAGCTGCTGAAAGAATGCACGAGAATCCTCCATTTAGAATGAAATTTTGTCTGGGATCAAGGAAAAGCTCCAAATATTCTCAATGGGCCTTATCAATGGGCTCTTCCCCCAGGAGAATTGATGAGTGGGGAAATCAATCAAAACAGCAAACAACTGGGACCCCTCCTCCAAACATTAGCAAGTGGAAGGTATAATTAATGGTTTGAAAAGCAAGCACAGAAGTTAAATCATCACTTTTTTTCTCCTTCTTTGCCTGGACCGACCTGCAAGTATACCTGGGACCCGTAATCTGTTACTTTCCCCCATTTCTATTCTCTTCTCTCATTTCCTTAATAAATGATTGCCTAAACCAGCATGTTCTTAAATTCTTTTATGTAAAATAGCCAGGAATCTAGAGGAAATCCGGCAAAATATATCTGGTGCAACAGCCAGGAAAAATAAAGAATCTTCCTCAATCCCTGCGAGGTCTGGTGAGTGAGTTCAACTATGAATTACAGCTTTTTTTATGCCCTCTTTTGGTTATCCATTTTAAACATGCCCCAACAGGGGGTTCAGGGTGGGGGCCCTGCTCCAGGTGCTGGCCAACCCCCACATGTCCACACCTAGGCCCACCTTCCTACCAACCACAATGGGCTCCCTGGTCTTGGACAGGGAGGTCGGTGGCAGCTGGCAAGACTGAGGTGGGTGCCACCAGGTGGCCATGTTTCCTTTCCCAGGGGAATGGCAGACTAACGGCTGTGTCTGCATTCATAATTCACTTCAAATTCATGTTTAATCTTCCTACCACTGAATTTCTCATTTCAGGTTTTTAAAAAGTCTTAAAAACTGAAAATACATTTGCTAGTGAAATTTTGGTCCCACCCACCCCACAGAGCAGGAGATTATTGCCTCAGGGCTCCCAAGACCTGTTGGCTGGAACAATTGATTTTTGTTTTTCCCCTATTTTTTTTTATTTTTTATTTTTAAAAAGATACATTGATTACATAAATGTTACACAAAAACTATAGGAATTCCTATATGCCCTACTCCCCACACCTCCCACACCCTCCCACATGAACATCATTCATTAGTGTGGCATAATCATTGCAACTGATAAATGCATCCTGGGGCTCTGCCATTAAGCATAGACCATAGTTCACATTTTAGACCACACTGTCTCCCACACAGTTCTGCATGTTATGTGATGATATAAAATGACCTATATCTGTCATTGCAGTGTCATTCAGTACAATTCCCAAGTCCAAAAAAAAGCCCCCATATTACAACTGTTTTTCCTTCTCTCTACCCCTAGATCCTCCAGGGTGCACTGGCTCCACATCAATGTTGTAATTTCTTCCATTGCTAGAATCACAATATGTCCATAGTAGAATACCAGTAAGTCCACTCTAACCCATAGTTCTTTCCCCAATCCTGAGGATTCTGGGATGGTGATGTCCACTCTACCTCTAATTGAGAGGGAGCTTATATCCCATGGGGAATATGGATAGGACTATCTTGCTTGCAATTGCAACACCTACTCTACACCTCATTGGACTCATCCAGGACAACTGACAAGGAGATGATGATGGACATGGACAATGACCATCCCAAGGAACAGAGAGAGTCTGGAACAATTGATATTTATCCTCTTAAAGGGCTTAATGTCTGGTTTAGCAGTGAAACTCCCAGGTAGGGCCATAAACAAAACTGCTTCCTAAGACCTCTCTGTAAGAATATATGGGGGAAAAAAAAGAGAATATCCAGAGCTAGGGGGCTTTTATTTGAATTCCCAGTTCAGGCATCTCCCAAGACCTAAGAATCTCATGTTCTAGGAGATTCAGTTAGGAGGTAACTGTTCCCAACATCTTCCACAAACTCAGCTTGGGGACTTTAGTCTGGATTCTGGGTAAATGCATCTCAAAAGACCTAGTTCAGCCACGGGGATGACCACTGGCAGGGCTCTGAATTCTCAAAAGGCTGAGAACAGAGCAATGGTTCCAAACATCTTCCAAAACTTACTATTTTGGGGGCTTCAGTTTGGAGGGGTGAAAGTTTTAGTCAGACCCAGACTCTGGAACACCAGGTCAGCTGACTAATAAAATTGTTTGTGTTAGTTGCTTGGTTAATATTGTTTTAGTTGCTTGGTTAATAAAGTGCTTCTTTTCTCTTAGACCTTGAAAATGGTAAAAAATGGCCCATTAATGTCACTCTAAATTAAATCCCTATTTTGCAGTTAGACCTTCTATGTAAGAGAGAGAGGAAGGAGTCAGAGATTCCATACATCCAACTCTTTATGACTTTATACCAGGACAGGAGTTTTAATGGACCTTGCAGTTTGTATTATGCTCAGGAAGTGAAACCATCCCCACTTCATATGCCTGTGGCTAGGTCAGCAGAAGTCACTCAGAGGGGACCATCTTTTCAGCCTACCGGGGGGCCCAAGAAAAGCCTCTATCCAATAAAGGCAGTAACAAATAAAGAAGCAGAAGCCATTAGAGTCTATGATCCTTTCTTCCTGGCAGATTTAACTCAATATAAAAAAGAGTGATTTTACTCCTTTAGAAGCAGCTTTTTCCATCTTTGACAACCATAAAGCCATCAAGGAGAGGATGGTAAGGAGAGACAGGAGAAAGGCTGACATTGTGGCAGCTGCCATAGGCAGCAGGCAGCAGCCTCAAGGTCACCCAGGCTTCAGCTCCAAAACATCGAGATCCTGCCTCAATTGTGTAAAGCTTGTCCATGGGAAGAAAGACTGCCATAGATGGTGCCCCCAAGTCCCTGCCCTCAATGTGGGAAAATAGGCCATTTGTATTGGGAGTGAGCGAAATCCCAAAGCGGGTTTGGAGCATGGCCCATGGCGACGTCCACCAGGAGGACTAAGGGGGCCCAGGGTAAAAAGTGTTTTCTTGGACAACTCCATGGAACATTGAACTAGAGGAGTCCCAGGTGACCTTTGATGTGGCAGGTAAAGAGATTGATTTTTAATTGATATGGAAGTGTGTTATTCAGTTCTGACCTGTCACATCAAACCTCCTTCTCCCTGAACCTTCCCGGTAGTTGGCATTGATGGTAAATCTAAAATAAGATCCTTTGTTGAGCCTCTCCTTTGCCAAATAGGAAACCTGATGATAAGCCATCAATTTTTAATTGTCCCTGAATGCCCACCCCTTTACTGAGACAGGATTTACTTCATATTTTAGGGGTTTGCATCCAACTTGTAGGGAAAAATAAAGCCATTAAGGTGCCTGTAGTCTAGTGCTTGAGGGAATAATGTGAACTCAGTTTAGCCATGGTTCTAGATAAGGATTTAGGTGTTTCCTCAGCAGCTATTCCCCCAGGAAATCAATAATAAAATAAATCCTTTTGTCTGGGAGACGAGGATACCCAGAAGGGCCCTCCAGGTTCCCCCAGTTTCCATTGCTTACAATACCTGTAAGAGGTTCCCCCTCACTAGGATTGCAATAATTAACAAGCTGTGACTCAATTCCCCCGACATGCATTGAGGAAGCACAAGCTCCCCTTAAGCCTATGTGTCTGAAAGCACAGCACTTCCCTAAAGGTTGAACAAAGAAACCACATGGAATTGGGAGTAAGGTGAGATAGAGACCTTCAATCCCTCTGCATCAAAGCACCACCTGCTCCTCTAGCATCCCAGAAAACATAACTCCCTAACCCACTATCCTCTAGCCACACAAGGGAAAATTTTTGCCTCTAAGTCTTCCTATTGGCCCTTTCCTCACTCAAACCATCAATCCATTCCCACTGACTATCATTTCCCCACCTAGGAATGTACTGTATAAATTCAGATCCCTCCTTTCCAGGGGTGGGCTGAAGTCTATTCTTAAGACATCCTCCATCGAGAGAGCTTCCCAATAAACTTTCTGCCTGCAATCATCAGTCTATGTGTCCCAATGAACACTGTTTTTCCCAAAATTTGGTGCTAAAAACCTGGGACTGGGGTCACATTGAGAGTGATTGATTGGGGAGAAGTCTAATCCCTGTTGTAGCCGAACACCAATTCAACACCAAACATCGAATCTTGGCTGGATGATTTAAGGATTTCTCCAATGGAGGATCCTGTACTCTTTCCCTCTCCTTTTTCTGTTGTCCAGGACAACCCACCAAAAAAATCCTAGCACTAGGTCAGTGATCCCACACTTCCCCAGAGCCATGGCAGGCATTGTGGGAAGAAACCCCTTGGCTCTGGAGATGTCTCAATCCAAGCACGGTTTCCTGTTTCCTTGGAGATTTCTGACTGATTTGGGGACTTCTGTCTCACTCAGAATCTTCCCTTTTTTTCCTTTCTAGAGATCCTTAGTCTCATCCAAGCCACCTAAAATGGGGAAATCAATTTTGGCCCCCCAAAAAACTGTGCTTCTGGGTTGTCTCCTTTATAACCTTAAAACTCTGTACCCAGAAGGAAACATCAGACCAGAAAGCTCATTTTCTATTCAACCTTTGTGTGGCCGCAATACAAATTGCACAATGAAAGTCAATGGCCAGAGAATGGCACTTTTGATTTCCAAGTTCTCTGTGACTAAGAGAACTTTATCCAACACAAAGGCAGGTGGAAGAGATGCTTTACATTCAGGCATTGCTTTTCCTTCCTTCCCTCCTTCTGCCAATCCTGCTCTTCCTAACAAATTTTTCTTTTACACCAGAAACCTCCTCAGAATATTTCCTCCTCATCACTTCCACTCCCTAAAACTTCTGAAATTTCCAACTTTGATCCTTCAGATTATGCCCACCATAACTCCTCCATACAATCCACTGGTGCTATCTCTGAACTCACCCTCCACCCCTTCTTCCTCCCCCCTTTCATCACTACTGCCTTCTCCCCTTCCCTTCTCCCCTCCTCATACTCACTCACAGAGACTACCTCCTCCTCATTCTGTGCTGCAGCCCTCCACTTCTGTCAGCACACAGGCTCCTAACTCCACACAGATGCCAGCTCCTATCTTACCCCTCTGGGAATTAGCAGGAGCTGAAGGAATAGTTAGAGTACACATTCCTTTCTCACTCTCAGATTTAGGCCAGATCAAGGACCGGTTAGGATCTTTCTCTGAAAACCTCTACATCATTATTTCTACCTGTCTATCTCCAGAAGAAAAGAGCATATTTGGCTTGCAGTCCAAACCCTTGCAAATAGTCTAAATCAACAAAACATTAGCAACAGCCCTATCAGAGCCAAGGCAGTCCCCTGAAAAAGCCTAGCTGTAAATCCTCCACCCTCTAGAGTTCCCAACAGACACTCCACTCCAGGAAAGTACAAAAACCACCAAGACCATGCTTCAAATACAAAAAGCCTGAATACTGGGCTGAGCAGTGCCCAAACCCACAACCTCATCCAAGGCCGTGCCCACTGTGCAAGCAAAAAAATCCACTGGAAATCTGAGTGTCCTCAAGCCTCTCAAGGCAAAAGAGCATCAATTACCCAGTAAGAACCAATCCCCAACTTCAACCTCCCAGACCTTCTGGAACTGGCAACAGACAACTATAAGTACCCAGGAACCACACAGGCCCCCACACCCATCTCCAAAGCAGAACCTCAGGTAGCTCTGATGGTGGCAGGTAGGCCAATTTTGTTTCTTATTAATATGAAAACCACTTTCTTTGCCGTTCCCAAAGTCCCTAAACCCTTAAATCACTCCTCAGTCTCAGTAGTGAAGGACAATAGAATAGTTTCACAACCCCTCTTTTACTGCATTCACTAAGAAATCACCTGTTCACCCACTCACTCTCTCCTCTGCTCCCCCTTTTTCTGCCAAACTCTGTCAATCCAAAAATCTCAAATACTAAAATTCCTATCATTGCTGCCCATCACAAAGCAGTCACAATTCAACTAAAAAATCCTACTTACATCCCATTCAAACCCCAATATCCTGTCCCTCTTGATGCCCTGCACAGTATCAAACCTACAGTTACTCACCTCTTACAAGTAACATTTAGCTTACTCCTGAATTTTAAGTCTAAGTGCACTCCTAAAAAGCAATAATCCAAAATTTTTCTGTTAAATATCTGTCTATCTAAACTGCTAAATTAAAGCTTAACAGCATTTATACTGCTCAAATATTCCTAACTGGCTGCTAATTACTAATAAAAATATTTCCAAGAACAAGCTTGCATATTACAGACAACACTGATTCCAGAAAAATCTTAGAAGCAGTAAAATCAGAAATGTAAAATAATAAAAAGCTTAAAAACAGCCATACCAAAAGAGTAAGAATTATAAGCCAAATTGGTGATCTTTATGTTTCTGTTAGTATGTCTAATGAAATCATTAGTGTGAAAGTTTGTTTAATTTTGACGGTAATTGTGTAAGAAGTTTGCTTTGAAACACTTTCCAAAGTTGTTTTGATAACTTAAATATGGAATGTATATAGAAGGTGTTATTTTCTTTGTATTAAGGAAAAAGAAAGTAATTTTGTTCTAAGAAAAATTGACTGGTTATTAAGAAAGAATAAAATGTCGGACAAAACCTGAATGAATACAGAAAGTGCAGAAGGTGTGCAAAAAAGGATTTTTTTGTGGTTAAAGTTGAATACGATTCATTGATTCTATCTAAAAAGTTTTAAAAGCTAGAGTATCAAATAGTATACCAATGCCAAGTTAAAAGTTTGTTCTTTCTCTGTAAAAGTAACAAAGTTTCTTAAATCATTGGTCTGTTTTAGCAAAAGTTTACAAAGAGTTTTTCTCCTTACTAATCAGTGTACAAAAAAGTCTCTTTTATCAAAATAGCTTCTTATACTTTAACCTTATCATTTCCTTGGCTGTTTAAAAAAAAATAAGTCATCAATTTTAAAAGAACATAATGTTCAAACCTAACAACCTTTAACATTTCACTTTCTCAAAGTCAAATCCTGAAAAGTATCTTTTATTTCAAATTATTTCAAAAGATTTGTTCTTACCCCTCAAAAAAGTGAAGTAGTAAAATAGTTGAGTTCATTTAATATGTTATAATTTGAATGAAAAGTATTTAGAAAATGCAATAAAGTTAAAAGGGATTCTTTAACCCTCTGTTAATCAAAGTTGTATAAATTGAAAGTTCATATAAATACTTAAAGTACATATAAATATATAAAATTTCTAAAAATTTAACAATGTTCCAGCATAATATTAGGTAAAAATATAATGCTGTTAATCATGATTTTAATTATTATTAAAAAAGGTATATATCACAAAAACACCCTCTCTACCTGGAAATAAAAAAAAAATGCTTTAACTCGTACATGTCTGATTCACACTGAAACCTGCCGCAGGACAGATGCTTTAACTCATACTTGTCCAATTCACATTGAAAGCTGCCATGGGATGATACATAACAAAAAGCTATCATAAATTAAAGCAACACCCCTGCCGTATGCAGCAACCCTAAATATTGTTAGTTTATTACAAAAATTAATATCTAGTTATGTCACAATCACTTTGTTCAAAAACTTGCTAGGGCTTTCTCTAGTATCTCCTTAGGTAAATCAAGCCAGCCTGCATTCACCTTCATGTGAAAAAGCCAACGGTGGATTTTGCAGTGCTTTCCCTAGGCTGTGTGCATAACCCAACCATCTGTACTGACCTGGTGACAAAAAATCTGGCTACGTGAAAAATCTGTAACTATAACCCTATTTTGTTATATTAATAACATTATATTAACCAATAATTCTTTTTACAGAATCAAAAGAAGTATCAGAAACAATAGTATCTTACCTTAAAAACCTGAAATGGGCAAACAATTGGGACAAGGTATTAAGTCTAAGCTGCTCTGTCAAATTCTTATATGTTGTTTAGTTGGATAAAACAAAACCTATTACCTTCTGCTGTAATTAATAAAGTACAATGTTTTCACACATTAAAAGTTTTTTAATATTTTTGCAATACTAAACACCCTTCATTCCTCATTTAGCTCGAACATTAAAACCATTGTATGCGTTAATCAGGAAAAGTTATTTATGGGAATAAGAGATCCTCCAGCAGGCTGATATTTAAAAAAAAAAAAAAAAGCAGAGCAGGTATTGGCACAAGCTTAAGCAGTAAAGGAGCAAACTCTAATTTACCTTGTAAATTAAATGTAGCCAGCATTAACATTAGCTTTAAGTAAAGTTTGTGGTAGAAGCAACATTCTAAACAAATACCCTTTGGCTTGTAAACACAATTGTAAAAGTTACACAAATTACAATATAGCCCCTTAATTAAAAAAAAGAAAAACAACAACAACAAAAACTGTGTGCAGCATACATACCACACTCTGCTGCAAGTAAAAGGC
>JAQZBX010055450.1:0-18421 GCA_029593785.1 Cabassous unicinctus | reverse complement strand
AGGAACCCAAAAAGCCTGAATCCTGGGCAAATGTCAGCAGCTGTCTTGCTCCAACACGTGACAATGGACTTTGGTGAGGGAAGAAACTTATGCTTTATGGCCTGGTAACTGTGGACTTCTACCCCAAATAAATACCCTTTATAAAAGACCAACCCATTTTTGGTATCTCACATTAGCACCCCTTTGGCTGACTAATACATATGCCAATGCTGCATTTGCTTCACTTTTGAAATCCAAGTGAGATTCTTGTTTCTTCTGCTGTTTTTCACTTACATTCAACTTCCAAACACGACTTTTCCATAAAACTGGGTGAAAGCAGTCAGTTCATGGGTTTAGAAAACAAATAAAAAACTTTATTCATTGCCTGCTTTTCATGTGTTTTCACTTACAATCAACTTCAAGACACTGGTTTCACCTAACTCTCTGTGAATGAAGGAGGTACTTCAAGTTTGAAAGGTAAGGAAGATACTTGTTTGTTTGGTGTCTATGCATTTGTTTCACTCACAATGTCAACACACAGCTTTTGCCTAATTCTGCGCCAATGAAGTGGTTTCTTCACTTTTCAAAACTAAATAAGATTTGTGTTTTATTTGCTGCTCTGCATATCTTTTCACTGACAATCATCTTCAAAACACTGGTTTTACCTAACCCATTGTAAATGACCAAGGTACTTCAACTTTGAGAGGTAAGTTAGATACTTGTTAGTTTGGCTGCTATGCACTTGCTTTCATTCACTATCAGTGGAAAAACACTGCTTTGCCTAATGCTATGCCAAAGCAGTGGTTTCTTCAGTTTTCAAAACTAAGCAAGATTCTCATTACACAGGTAGATATGCATTTGTTTTAACTAAGAACCAATATCAAAATGCTGCTTTTACTATGCCAATGCTGCAGTTGCTTCACCTTTGAAATCTAAATAAGATTCTTGTTTCATCTGCTGCTATGTACGTGTTTTCGCTTACAATCAACTTCAAATCACTGCTTTTGCCTAATGCTGTGTGAAAGCAGTCAGTTCTTCAGTTTAGATAATGAATAAAGAAACTTGTATCATTGGCTGCTTTGCATGTGTTTTCAAATACAATCAACTTCAAGGCACTGTTTTCACCTAACTCTCTGTGAATGTAGGAGGTACTTCAAGATTGAAAGGTAAGTATGATACTTTTATTTTTGGCAGCTATGCACTTGGATTCACTCACAATGTCAACACACTGCTTTTACCTAATGGTGCACCAATGCAGTGGTTCCTTCACTTTACAAATCTAAATAATATTTGTATATTATTTGTGGCTATGCATGTGTTTTCACTTATAATCTTCTTCAAAACACTGATTTTGCTTAACATGCTGTGAATGCAGGAGGTCCATCATCTATGAAAGGTAAGTAAGATACTTGTTTGTTTGGCTGCTCTGCACTTGCTTTCACTCACTATTGATGTAAAAAAGTGGTTTGACCTAATGCTCTGCCATAGCTCTGGTTTCTTCAGTTTTCAAGACTACAAAAGGTTCTCATTACATTGGTAGCTATGCATTTGTTTTCACTAACAACCAATGCCAAAACACTGCTTTTACTATGCCAATGTTGCAGGTTCTTCACTTTTGAAATCTAAGTAAGATACTTCTTTCTTCTGCTGCTATGCACGTGTTTTCACTTACATTCAACTTCAAAACACTACTTAAGCCTAACGCTGGGAGAATGCAGTCAGTTCTTCTTTAGAAAACCAATAAAGAAACATTTCATTGCCTGCTTTGCACGTGTTTTCACTTACAATCACTTCAAGACACTGGTTTCACTTAACACTCTGTGAATGTAGGAAGTACATCAGGTTTGAAAGGTAAGACACTTGTTTGTTTTGTCACTATGCAATTGCTTTCACTCACAATGTCAACAAACGGCCTTTAACAAATCCAGTGCCAATGAGGTGGTTTTTTCACTTTACAAATCTAAAGAAGATTTCTGTTTTATTTGCTGCTATGCATGTGTTTTCACTTACAATTGTTCAAAACGTTGGTGTTACCTAACACGCTGTGTATGCAGGAGGTACTTCAACTTTGAAAGGCAAGTAAAATACTTGTTTGTTTGGCTGCTCAGTATTTGCTTTCACTCACTATCAATGTAAAAACACTGCTTTTACCTAATGCTGTGCCAAAGCACTGTTTTCTTCAGTTTTCAAAACTTAACAAGATTCTCATTACATTGCCAGCTTTGTATTTGTTTCTGCTAAAACCAATATCAAAACACTTCTCTTAATATGCCAATGCTTCAGGCTCTTTACTTTTAAATCCAAGTAAGGTTCTTGTTTCTTCTGCTGCTATGCATGTGTTTTCACTTACAATCAACTTCAAAACACTGCTTTTCCCTAATGTTGGGTGAATGCAGTCAGTTCTTCAGTTAGAAAAACAAAGAAGAAACTTGTTTCCTTGGCCACTTTGCTCGTGTTTTCACTTACAATCAACTTCAAGACACTGGTTTCACCTATCTCTCTGTGAATGTAGGAGGTTCTTCAAGTTTGAAAGGTAAGTAAGATACTTGTTTGTTTGGGGTTATTCATCTGGTTTCACTCACAGTGTCAACACTGCTTTTTCCTAATGTTGCACCAATGAAGTATATTTTCACTTTATAAATCTATAAAACATTTTTGTTTTATTTGCTGCCTATGCATGTCTCTTCACATAAAATCATGTTCAAAACACTGGTTTTACCTAACATGCTGTGAATGCAGGAGGTACTTCAATGTTACAAAGGTAAGTAAGATACTTGTTTGTTTGGCTGCTATGCAGTTGCTTTCAGTCACTAGCAATGTAAAAGGACTGCTTTTACCTAATGCTGTGCCAATGCAGTGGTTACTTCACTTTAAAAATCTAAGTAAGATTTGTGTTTAATTTGCTGCTTTGCACGTGTTTTCACTTACAATCAACATCAAGACACTGGTTTCACCTAACTCTCTGTGAATGTAGGAGGTAATTCAAATTTGAATGGTAAGTTAGATACTTCCCTGTTTGGCTGTTATGCACTTGGTTTCACTTACAATGGCAACACAGTGCTTTTTCTTATTATTCCCTAATGTTGTGGTTTCTTTACTTGACAAATCTAAAGAAGATTTGTGATTTATTTGCTGCTATGCATGTGTTCTCCCCTACAAACATCTTCAAAACATTGGTTACCTAACAGGCTGTGAATGTAGAAGGTACTTCAACTTTGAAAGGTAAGTATGATAATTGTTTGTTTCACTTCTGTACACTTGATTTCACTCATATCAATATAAAATCACTGCTTTTACCTAATGCTGTGCTTAAGCACTGGTTTCTTCAGTTCTCAAAACTAAGCAAGATTATCATTACATTAGCAGCTATGCATTTGTTTTCACTAACAACCAATGTCAAAACACTGCCTTTAGTATGCCAATGCTGCAGGTTCTTCACTTTTGAAATCCAAGTCAGATTCTTGTTCTTCTTCTGCTATGCATGCATTTCCACTTACAATCAACTTCAAAAAACTGCTTTTCACTTATGTTGGGAATGAAGTCTCTCTTTAGTTTAGAAATCCAATAAAGAAATTTGATTCATTGCTTAATTTGCACCTGTTTTCACCTGCAATCAACTTCAATACACTGGTTTCACCTAACTGTTTATGAACGTAGGAGGTACTTCAAGTCTGAAAAGCAAGTAAGATACTTGTTTGTTTGGTGGCTATGCACTTGGTTTCAATCTGAGTGTCAACACACTGCTTTTACCTAATGCTGTGCCAATGCAGTAGTTTCTTCTTTTTAAAAAATCTATATAAGATTTATGTTTTATTTGCATTTCTGCTTGTGTTTTCACTTACAATCATCTTCAAAACACTGGTTTTTCCTAACATGCTGTCAATGCCTGAGGTACTTCAACTTTGAAAGGTAAGTAAGATACTTGTTTGGCTGCTATGCACTTGCTTTCACTCACTATCATTGTAAAAACACTGCTTTTATCTAATGTTATGCCAAAGCACTCATTTCTTCAGTTTTCAAAACTAAGCAAGATTCTCAGCACATTGGCAGCTATGTATTTGTTTTCATTAACAACCAGTGTCAAAACACTGCTTTTACTATGCCAAAGTTGCAGGTTCTTCAGTTTTGAAATCCAAGTAAGATTCTTGTTTCTTCTGCTGCTATGCACGTGTTTTCACTTACAATCAACTTCAAAACACTGCTTTTCCCTAAAGCTGGGTGAATGAATTCAGTTCTTCAGTTTCAAAAACCAATAAAGAACCTTGTATCATTGCCTGCTTTCCACGTGTTTTCACTCACAATCAAGTTCAAGACACTGTTTTTAAATAACTATCTGAATATTGGAGGTACTTCAAGTTTTTAAGATAAGTAAGATGCTTCTGTGGTTGGTGGCTATGCACTTCCTTTCACTCACAATGTCAACACACGGCTTTATCTAATGGTGCCCCAGTGCAGTGGTTTCTTCACAATACAAATCTGTTTAAGATTTGAGCTTCATTTGCTGCTATGCATGTGTTTTCACTTACAATCCTTTTCAAAACACTGGTTTTACCTAACATGCTGTGAATGCAGGAGGTACTTCAACTTTGAAAGGTAAGTAAGATACCTTTTTGATTGGCTGCTATGCACTTCCTTTCACTCACTATCAGTGTAAAAACAATGCTTTTACCTAATGCTATGCCAAAGCAATGGTTTCTTCCTTTTTCAAAATGAGCAACATTCTCTTTACATTGGTAGCTATCTATTTGTTTTCAATAACAACGAATACCAAAACACTAATTTTCCTATGCCAATGCAGCAGTTTCCTCACTTTTGAAATCCAAGTAAAATTTTTGTTTCTTCCCCTGCTATGCAGGTGTTTTCACTCAAAATTAACTTCAAAACATTGCTTTTCCCTAATGCTGGGTGAAGCAGTCAGTTCTTCAATTTAGAAAACCATTCAAGAAACTTGTTTAATTGGCTGCTTTGTACCAGTTATCACTTACAATCAACTTCAAGACACTAGTCTCACCTAAATCTCTGTGAATGTAGGAGGTACTTTAAGTTTGAAAGGTAAGTATGGTACTTGTTTTTATGGTGGCTATGCACTTGTTTCACTCACAATATCAACAGATTGCTTTTATCTAATGCTGTGCTATTGCAGTGGTTTCTTCACTTTACAAATCTAAATAAGATTTGTGTTTCATTTGCTGCTATGCATGTGTTTTCAGTTACAGTCATCTTCAAAACACTGGTTTTAACTAACATGCTGTGAACGCCAGTGGCACCTCAACTTTCAAAGTTAAGTAAGATACTTGTCAGTTTGGCTACTATGCACTTGCTTTCACTCACTATCAATGTAAAAGCACTGCTTTTACCTAATGCTATGCCAAAGCACTGATTTCTTCAAGGTTCAAAACTAAGCAATATACCCTTTACACTGCCAGCTATGCATTTGTTTTTATTGTTAAACAATGTCGAAACCCTGATTTTACTATGCCAATGCTGCAGTTTCTTCACTTTTGAAATCCAAGTAAGATTCTTTTTACTTTTGCTGCTATGCACGTATTTTCACTTATAATCAATTTCAAATCACTGCTTTTCCTTAATGCTGTCTGAATGCAGTTACTTCTTCAGGTTAGAAAATCAATAAAGAAACTTGTTTCATTGGCTGCATTGCACGTGCTTTCACTTACAATCAACTTCAAGACACTGGTTTCACCAAACTCCATGCGAATGTAGAGGAACTTTAAGTCTGAAAGGTAAGTAAGATGCTTTTTTGGGCGTGGCTATGCACTTGGTTTCACTCACAATCTCAACACACTGCTTTTATCTAATGCTGCTCCAGTGCAGTGGTTTCTGCACTTAACCAATCTAATTAAGACTTGTGTTTTATTTGATGCTATACATGTGTTTTCACTTACAATCATCTTCAAAACACTGTCTTTACCTAACATGCTGTGAATGCCAGAGGTACTCCACCTTTGAAAGGAAAGCAAAGTACTTGTTTGTTAGGCTTTTATCCACTTGTTTTCACTCACTATCAATGTAAAAACACTGCTTTTACCTAATGCTATGCCAAAGCAGTGGTTTCTTTAGTTTTCAAAACTAAGCAAGATTCTCTTTACTTTGGCAGCTTTGTATTTGTTTTCACTAACAACCAATTTCAAAACACTGGTTTTACTATGTCAAAGCTGCAGGTACTTCACTTTTGAAATCCAAGTAAGATTTTTGTTTCTTCTGCTGCTATGCACATGTTTTCACTTAAAATCAACTTCAAAACAATGCTTTTCCGAATGCTTTTCACCAATGCTGGGTGAATGCAGTCAGTTGTTCTATTTTGAAAACCAGTAAAGAAACTTGTTTCAATGGCTGCTTTGCACATGTTTTCCCTTACAATCAACTTCAAGATACTGGTTTCACCTATCTCTCTGTGAATGTAGGAGGTACTTCAAATTTGAAAGGTAAGTAAGATACTGGTTTGTTTGGCGGCTATGCACTTGGTTTCACTCACAATGTCAACAAACTGCTTTTACCTAATGCTGTGCCAATGCACTGGTTTCTCCCCTTTAAAAATCTAAATAAGATTTAGGTTTTATTTGCATTTATGTTTGTGTTTTCACTTACAATCATCTTCAAAACACTTTTTTTCCCTAACGCGTTGTCAATGCCTGAGGTACTTCCACTTTGAAAGGTAAGTAAGATACTTGTTTGGCTGCTATGCACTTGCTTTCCCTCACTATCATTGTAAAACACTGCTTTTACCTAATGTTATGCCAAAGCATGCTTTTCTTCAGTTTTCAAAACTAAGTAAGATTCTCAGCACATTGGCAGCTATGTATTTGTTTTCACTAAGAACCAGTGTCAAAACACTGCTTTGACTATGCCAAATTTGCAGGTTCTTCACTTTTGAAATCCAAGTAAGATTCTTGTTTCTTCTGCTGTTATGCACGTGTTTTCACTTACACTCAACTTCAAAACACTGTTTTTCCCTTACGCTGGTTGAATGAAGTCTGTACTTTAATTTAGAAATCCAATAAAGAAACTTCTTCATTGCCTACTTTGCACATGTTTCCACTTAACAATCAACTTCAAGACACTGATTTCACCTGTTTGTGAATGTAGGAGGTACTTCAAGTCTGAAAAGCAAGTAAGATACTTGTTTGTTTGGTGGCTATGCACTTGGTTTCACTCACAGTGTCAACACAGTGCTTTTACCTAATGCTGTGCCATTGCAGTGGTTTCTCCCCTTTAAAAATCTAAATAAGATTTATGTTTTATTTGCATTTCTGCTTGTGTTTTCACTTACAATCATCTTCAAAACACTGTTTTTTCCTAACATGCTGCCAATGTCTGAGGTGCTTCAATTTTGAAAGGTAAGTAAGATACTTGTTTGGCTGCTATGCCCTTGCTTTCACTCACTATCAATGCAGACAATGCTTTTGCATAATGCTATGCCAAAAAAGTTTTTAATCAGTTTTAAAAATCTAAGTAAATTTGTGTTTCATTTGCTGCTATGCAAATGTTTTCACTTACAATCTTCTTCAAAACACTGCTTTTAGCTACCATGCTGTGAATGCAGGAGGTATTTCGACTTTGAAAGATAAATAAGATACGTTTTTCTTTTGCTGCTATGCACTTGTTTTCAATCACTATCAATGTAAAAACAATCCTTTTACCTAATGCTATGCCAAAGGACTGGTTTTTTCAGTTTTCAAAACTAAGCAAGGTACTCATTACATTGACAGCTATGCATTTTTTTTCACTACCAACCAATGTCAAAACACTACTTTTACTATGCCAGTGCTACAGATTCTTCACTTTTGAAATCCAAATAAGATTCTTGTTTCTTCTGCTGCTATGCACGTGTTTTCACTTACAATCAACTTCAAAACCCTGTTTTTCCCTAAATCTGGGTGAATGCAGCCAGTTCTTCAGTTTCAAAAACCAATAAAAGACCTTGTTTCATTGCCTGCTTTGCACGTGTTTTTACTCACAATCAACTGCAAGACACTGTTTAAACCAACTATCTGAATATAGGAGGTACTTCAAGTTTGAAACATAAGTAAGATACTTCTTTGTTTGGAGGCTATGCACTTGCTTTCACTCACAATGTCACCACATGGCTTTACCTAATGCTGTGCCAATGCAGCAGTTTCTTCACATTACAAATCTGAAAAAGATTTGTGTTTCACTTGCTGCTATGCATGTGTATTCACTTACAATCCTCTTGAAAACACTGGTTTTACCTAACACACTGTGAATGCAGGAGGAACTTCAACTTTGAAAGGTAAATAAGATGTCTTTTTGATTGGCTGCTTTGCACTTCCTTTCACTCACTATCAGTGTAAAAACAATGCTTTTACCCAATCCTATGCCAAAGCACTCGTTTCTTCATTGTTCAAAAATAAGCAAGATTCTCTTTACATTGACAGCTATGTGTCTGTTTTCAATAACAACCAATGCCAAAACACTGCTTTTCTTATGCCAATGCAGCAGTTTCTTCACTTTTGAAATCCAAGTAAGATTCTTGTTTCTTCTGCTGCTCTGCACGTGTTTTCACTCACAATTAACTTCAAAACACTGCTTTTCCCTAATGCTGGGTGAATACAGTCAGTTCTTCAGTTTAGATAACCAATAAAGAAACTTGTTTCATTGCCTGCTTTGCAAGTGTTTTCATTACAATCAACTTCAGGACACTGTGTTCACCTAACTCTCTGTGAATATAGGAGGTATTTCAAGTTTGAAAGGTCTGTAAGACAACTGTCAGTTTGGAGGCAATGTATTTACTTTCACTCACATTGTCAGCACACTGCTTTTACCTAATGCTGCACCAATGCATTGGTTTCTTCACTTTCAAATCTAAATAGGATTTGTGTTTTATGTGCCACTATGGATGTGTTTTCACTTACAATCATCTTCATAAAACTGGTATTACCTAATATGCAGTGAATGCAGGTGGTACTTCAACTTTGAAAGGTAAGTAAGATATTTGTTTGTTTGGCTACTTTGCACTTGCTTTCACTCACTATCAATGTGAAAACACTGCTTTTAGCTAATGCTATGCCAAAGTACTGGTTTCTTCAATTTCAAAACTAAGCAAGAGTCTCATTACATTGGCAGCTATGTATTTGTTTTCATGAACAACCAAATTCTAAACACTGCTTTTTTATTCCAATGCTACAGTTTCTTCACTTTTGAAATCTAAGTTAAATTTTTGTTTCTTTTGCTGCTATGCACGTGTTTTCACCTACAATGAACTTCAAAACACTGGTTTCACCTAACTCTCTGTGAATGTAGGAGGTACTTCAAATTTCAAAGGTATGTAAGATACTTTTTTGTTTTGCTACTATGCACTTGCTTTCACTCAATATCAATGCAAAAACACTGCTTTTACATAAGGCTATGCCAATGAAGATGTTTCATCACTTTTCAAATCTAAGTAAGATTTTTGTTTCATTCCTGCTTTGCACGTGTTTTCATTTACAATCTTTTTCAAAACACTGGTTTCACATAACTCTCTGTTAATGTAGGAGGTACTTCAAGTTTGAAAAGTAAGTAAGATACTTGCTTTTTTGGTGGCTATGCACTTGCTTTAACTCACAATGTCCACACACAGCTTTTACATGATGCTGCGCCAATGCAGTGGTTTCTTCACGTTACAAATCTAAATAAGATTTGTGTTTTATTTATTGGTATGCATATGTTTTCACTTACAATCTTCTTAAAAACACTGGTTGTAAATAACACGCTGTGAATGCCAGAGGTACTTTACCTTTGAAAGGTAAGTTAGATACTTATTTGTTTGGCGGCTGTGCACTTGCTTTCACTCACTATCAATGATAAACACTGCCTTTACCTAATGCTATGCCAAAGCACTGGTTTCCTCAGTTTTCAAAACTAAGCAAGATACTCATTACATTGGCAGCTATGTATTTGTTTTCACTAACAACCAATGTCAAAACACTGTTTTTACTATGCCATTTAGGCAGGTTCTTCACTTTTGAAATCCAAGTCAGATTCTTGTTTCTTCTTCTGCTATGCATGTGTTTTCACTTACAATCAACTTCTAAACACTGCATTTCCCTAATGCTGGGTGAATGAAGTCTGTTCTTCAGTTTAGAAATCCAATAAAGAATCTTGTTTCATTGCCTGCTTTGCACCTGTTTTCACTTACAATCAACTTCAAGACACTGGTTTCACCTAACTCTCTGTGAATGTAGGAGGTACTTCAAGTCTGAAGGTAAGTAAGCTGCTTGTTGTTTGGTGGCTATGCACTTGGTTTCACTCACAATGTCAAACACACTACTTTTACTTAATGCTGCGCAAATGCAGTGGTTTCTCCCCTTTAAAAATCTAAATAAGATTTATGTTTTATTTGCTTTTATGTTTGTGTTTTCACTTGCAATCATCTTCAAAACACTTTTTTTTCCTAATGCGCTGTCAATGCCTGAGGTACTTCAACTTTGAAAGGTAAGTAAGATACTTGTTTGGCTGCTATGCACTTGCTTTCCCTCACTATCATTGTAAAACACTGCTTTTACGTTATGTTATGCCAAAGCATGCCTTTCTTCAGTTTTCAAAACTAAGCAAGATTCTCAGTACATTGGCAGCTATGTATTTGTTTTCATTACCAACCAATGTCAAAACACTGCTTTGACTATGCCAAAGTTGCAGGTTCTTCACTTTTGAAATCCAAGTAAGTTTCTGGTTCTTCTGCTGCTACGCACGTGTTTTCACATACAATCAACAATCGAACACTGCTTTTTCCTAATGCTGGGTGAATGCAGTCTGTTCTTCAGTTTAGAAAACCTATAAAGAAACTTGTTTCATTGCCTGCTTTGCACATGTTTTCCCTTATAGTCAACTTCAAGACACTGGTTTCACCAAACTCTCTGTGAATGTAGGAGCTACTTCAAGTTTGAAAGGTATGTCAGATACTTGTTTGTTTGGCTGCTATGTACTTGCTTTCACTCACTATCAATGTAAAAACACTGCTTTTACCTAATGCTATGCGAATGAAGTTGTTTCATCACTTTTCAAATCTAAGTAAGATTTGTTTTTCATTCAGTGCTATGCATGTGTTTTCACTTACAGTCTTCTTCAAGACACTGGTTTTTCCTAACATGCAGTGAAACAGGAGATAATTCAACTTTGAATGATAAGAAAGGTACTTGTTTGTTTGGCTTCTATGCAGTTGCTTTCACTCACTATCAATGTAAAGACACTTCTTTTACCTAATGCTGTGCCAATGCAGTGGTTTCTTCACTTTAAAAATCTAAGTAAGATTTGTGTTTTATTTGCTGCTTTGCATGTGTTTTCACTTACAATCAACATCAAGACACTGGTTTCAACTAACTCTCTGTGAATGTAGGAGGTATTTCAAGTTTGAATGATAAATTACTTTCCTGTTTGGCCGTTATGCACTTGGTTTCACTTACAATGTCAACACACTGCTTTTTCTTAGTATGCCCTAAAGCTGTGGTTTCTTCACTTGACAAATCTAAATAAGATTTGTGCTTTATTTGCTGCTATGCATGTGTTTTCACCTACAAACATCTTCAAAATATTGGTTACCTAACAGGCTGTGAATGCAGAAGGTACTTCAACTTTGAAAGGTATGTAGGATAATTGTTTGTTTCACTGCTATGCATTTGTTTTCACTCACCACCAATCTCAAAACACTGCTTTTAGTATGCCAATGCTGCAGGTTCTTCACTTTTGAAATACAATTAAGATTCTTGTGTCTTCTGCTGCTATGCACATGTTTTCACTTACAATCACCTTCACAACACTGTTTCTCCTTAATGCTGGGCGAATGCAGTCAGTTGTTCAGTTTAGGAAACCAATATAGAAACTTCTTTCATTGTAGGCTTTGCACCTGTTTTCACATAGAATCAATTTCCAGATACTGGTTTCACCTATCTGTTTGTGAATGTAGAAAGTACTTCAACTTTGAAAGGTAAGTAAGATGCTTGTTTGTTTGGCTGCTATGCACTTGCTTTCATTCACTCTCAATGCAAAAACATTGTTTTACCTAATGCTATGCCAATGCCGTGGTTTCTTCACTTTACAAATCTAAATGACTTGTGTTTCATTTGCTGTTATGCATGTGTTTTCACTTACAATCATCTTCAAAACAGTGGTTTTAACTAACATGCTGTGAATGCCAGAGGTACCTCAACTTTGAAAGTTAAGTAAGATACTTGTTAGTTTGGCTACTATGCACTTGCTTTCACTCACTATCAATGTAAAACCCTGCTTTTACCTAATGCTATGCTAAAGTAATGGTTTCTTCAGTTTTCAAAACTAAGAAAGATTCTCTGTACTTTGGCAGCTATGTATTTATTTTCACTAACAACCAATTTCAAAACACTGGTTTTACTATGCCAAAGCTGCAGGTTCTTCACTTTTGAACTCCAAGTAAGATTCTTGTTTTTTCTGCTGCTATGCACGTGTGTTCACTTACAATCAACTTCAAAACAATGCTTTTCCCAAATGCTGGGTGAAGTGCAGGCAGTTCTTCAATTTTGAAAACCAATAAAGAAACGTGTTTCATTGGCTGCTTTGCACGTGTTTTCACTTACAATCAACTTCAAGATATTGGTTTCACCTAACTTTCTGTGAATGTAGGAGGTACTTCAAATTTGAAAGGTAACTAAGATACTGGTTTGTGTGGCAGCTATGCACTTGGTTTCACTCACAATGTCAACACACTGCTTTTACCTAATGCTGTGCAAATGCAGTGGTTTCTCCTCTTTAAAAATATAAATAAGATTTATGTTTCATTTGCATTTATGCCTGTGTTTTCACATACAATCATCTTCAAAACACTGTTTTTACCTAACACATTGACAATGCCTGAGGTAATTCAACTTTGAAAGTAAGTAAGATACTTGTTTGGCTGCTATGCACTTGCTTTCACTCACTATCATTGTAAAAACACTGCATTTATCTAATGTTATGCCATAGCACTCGTTTCTTCAGTTTTGAAATCTAAGCAAGATTCTTAGCACATTGGCAGCTATGCATTTGTTTTCACTAACAAACAATGTCAAAACACTGCTTTTATTATGCCAATGCTGCAGGTTCTTCACTTTTGAAATCCAAGTAAGATTCTTGTTTCTTCTGATGCTATGCACGTGTTTTCACTTACAATCAACTTCAAAACAATGCTTCTACTTAATGCTGTGTGAGTATAGTCAGTTCTTCAGTTTAGAAAACCAGTAAAGAAACTTGTTTCATTGTAGACTTTGCACGTGTTTTCACGTAGAATCAACTTAAAGATACTGGCTTCACCTAACTGTTTGTGAATGTAGGAGGTACTTCAAATTTGAAAGGTAAATAAGATACTTGTTTGTTTGACTGCTATGCACTTGCTTTCACTCACTATCATTGAAAAAACATTGCTTTCCTAATGCTATGCCAATGCAGGTCTTTCTTCACTTTACAAATCTAAATAAGATTTGTGTTTCATTTGCTGGTACACATGTGTTTTCACTTACAATCATCTTCAAAACAGTGGTTTTATATAACAAGCTGTGAATAACAATGGTACCTCAACTTTGAAAGTTAAGTAAGACACTTGTTAGTTTGGCTACTATGCACTTGCTTTCACTCACTATCAATGTAAAAACACTGCTTTTACCTAATGCTATGCGCCAGCACTGATTTCTTCTACGTTCAAAACTAAGCAAGATTCTCTTTACACTGCCAGCTATGCATTTGTTTTTACTGACAACCAATGTCCAAACACTGCTTTTACTATGCCAATGTTGCAGTTTCTTCATTTTCAATATCCAAGTAATTTTCTTGTTTCTTTTGATGCTATGCACATGTTTTCACTTACAATCAATTTCAAACCACTGCTTTTCCCTAATGCTGTCTGAATGCAGGTAGTTCTTCAGGTTAGAAAACCAATAAAGAAATTTGTTTCATTGGGTTCATTGCATGTGTTTTCACTTACAATCAACTTCAATACACTGTTTACACATAACTCTCTGGTGAATGTAGGAGATACACTAAGTGTGAAAGCTAAGTATGATATTAGTTTGTTTGGCTGCTATGCACTTGCTTTCACTCACAATGTCAAAACATTGATTTTAACTAATGCTATGCCAATGCAGTGGTTTGTTTCCTTTGCTGCCATGCACTTGCTTTCACTTAAAATCATCTTCAAAACAATGGTTTTACCTAACACTCTGTGAATACAAGAGGTATTTCAAATTTGAATATTAAGTAAGATACTTGTATGTTTGGCTGCTATGCACTTGCTTTCACTCAGAATGTCAAAACCCTGCTTTTACCTATTGATATGCCCATGCAGAAGTTCTTCACTTTTGTTAAGTACATAAGATATTTCTTTCCTAGGCTGCTATGCACTTGTTTTCACATACAACCAATGTCAAAACAGTGCTTTTACTATGCCAATGTTGCAGTTTCTTCACTTTGGAAATCTAAGTAATATTCTTCTTTCTTTTGCTGCTATGCACGTGTTTTCACTTACAATCAACTTCAAGACACTGGTTTCACCTAACTCTCTGTGAATGCAGTAGGTACTTCAAGTTTGAAATGTAAGTAAGATACTTGTTTCTTTGGCAGCTAGGCACTTGCTTTCATTCACTATCAAGGTAAAAAGAACTGCTTTCACCTAATGCTATGCCAAAGCAGTGGTTACTTTAGTTTTCAAAACTAAGCAAGAAACTCAATTCATTGGTAGCTGTGCATTTGTTTTCACTTACAACCAATGTCAAACCCTGCTTTTACTATGCCAATGCTGCAGTTTCTTCAGTTTTGAAACCTAAGTATGACCCTTCCTTCTTTTGTTGCAATGCATGTGCTTTCACTTACATTCCACTTCAAAATACTGCATTTCCCTAATTCTGTGTGTATGCAGTCAGTGCCTCTGTTAGAAAACCAATAATGAAACGTGTTTAATTGACTACTTTGCACAAGTTTTCACTTACAATCAACTTCAAGACACGGTTTCACCTAACTTTCTGTGAATATAGGAGGTACTTCACGTTTGAAAGGTAAGTAAGATACTTGTTTTTTTGCTGCTATGCACTTGCTTTCACTCAGTATCAATGTAAAAATACAGTTTTTGCCTAATGCTATGCCAAAGCAGTGGTTTCCTAAATTTTCTATTTTAAGTAAGATTTGTGTTTCATTTGCTGCTATGCCTGTGTTTTCACTTAAAATCATCTTCAAAACACTGGTTTTACTTAGAAGTCTTTGAATGCAGGAGGTACAGCAATGTGGAATATTAACTAAGATACTTGTTTGTTTGGCTGCTATGCACTTGTTTTCACTCACTATCAATGTAAATATACTGCTTTTATCTATTGCAATGCCAATGCAGAAGTTCTTCACTTTTGTAAAGTACATAAGATACTTCTTTCCTTGGCTCCTATGCACATTTTTTCACATACAACCAATGTCAAAACACTGCTTTTACTATGCCAATGCTACAGTTTCTTCACTTTGGATATCTAAGTAAGATTCTTTTTTCTTTTGCTGGTATGCATATGTTTTCACTTACAATCAACTTCAAAACACTGGTTATCCCTAACACTGGGTGAATGCAGTCAGTTTTTCTGTTTAGAAAACCAATAAAGAAACTTGTTCACTGGCTTCTTTGCACATGTTTTAATTTACAATCAACTTCAAGAGACTGGTCTCTCCTATCTCTCTGAATGCAGGAGGTTCTTCAAGTTTGAAAGGTAAGAGCATTACTTGTTTGTTTGGCTGCTATGCACTTGTTTTCACTCACTAACAATGTAAAAACACTGCTCTTACCTAATGCTATGCCAATGCAGAAGTTTCTTCAATTTTCAAATCTGAGTAAGATTTGTGTTTCATTTGCTGCTATGCATGTGTTTTCACTTAAAATCATCTTCAAAACACTGGTTTTACCTAACACTTTATGAATGCATGAGGTACTTCAACTTTGAAATTTAAATAAGATACTTGTTTGTTTGGCTGCTATGCCCTTGTTTCACTCAGTATCAAGGTAAAACACTGCTTTTAACTAATGCTATGCTGAAACAGTGGTTTTTTCAGTTTTGTAAACTAACAAAGACACTTATTTCATTGGCAGCTTTGCATTTATTTTCACTTACAACCAATATCAAAACACTGCTTTTACTATGCCAATGCTGCAGTTTCTTCATTTTTTAAAATCTATGTAAGATTCTTGTTTCTTATGCTACTATGCACATGTATTTACATACAATCATCTTCAAAACACTGCTCTTCCCTAACGCTAGGTGAATGCAGTCAGTTCTTCAGTTCAGAAAAACAATAAAGAACCTTCTTTCATTGGCTGCTTTGCACGCATTTTCACTTACAATCAACTTCAAGACACTGGTTACATGTATCTCTCTGGTGAATGTAGGAGGTACTTCAAGTCTGAAAGGTCAGTAAGATACTTGTTAGTTTGGTAGCTATGCTCTTGCTTTCACTCACTATCAATGTAAAAATACTGCTTTTACCTAATACTATGCCAAAGCAGTGGTTTATTCAATTTTCAGCACTTAGAAAAAAAAACTCATTTCATTGGCAGCTATGCATTAGTTTTCACTTAAAACCAATGTCAAAACACTGCTTTTACTATGCCAATGCTGCAGTTTCTTCACTTTTGAAATCTAAGTATGCCTCTTCTTTCTTTTGTTGCTATGCACGTGTTTTCACTTAAAATCAACTTCAAGACACTGGTTTCACCTATCTCTCTGGTGAATGTAGGAGGTACACCAAGTTTGAAAGGTAAGTAAGATACTTGTTTGTTTGGCTGCTATGCACTTGCTTTCACTCACAATGTCAAATCACTGCTTTTACCTAATGCTATGCCAATGCAGCAGATTCTTAATTTTGCAAATCTAAGTAAGATTTGTGTTTCCTTTATTGCTATGCACTTGTTTTGACTAAAATCATCTTCAAAACACTGGTTTTACCTAATACTCTGTGAATGCAGAGGGACTTCAACTTTGAGTATTAAGTAAGATGCTTGTTTGTTTGGCTGCTATGCACTTTCTTTCACTCAGAATGTCAAAACCCTGCTTTTACCTTTTGCTATGCCAATGCAGAAGATCTTTACTTTTGTAAAGTACATAAGATACTTCTTTTCTTGGCTGCTATACACTTGTTTTCTCATACAACTAATGTCAAAACACTGCTTTTACTATGGCAATGCTGCAGTTTCTTTACTTTGGAAATCTGAGTAAGATTCTTCTTTCTTTTTCTGCTATGCACGTCTTTTCACTTACAATCAACTTCAAAACACTGGTTTTCACTAACGCAGTGTGAATGCAGTCAGTTCTTCAGTTTAGAAAACCAATAAAGAAACTTGTTTCATTGGCTGCTTTGCACGTGTTTTCACTTACAATGAACTTCAAGACATTGATTACACTCATCTCTCTGTGAATGTAGGAGGAACTTCAAGTCTGAAAGGTAAGTAAGATACTTGTTTGTTTGTGGCTATGCACTTGCTTTCACTCACTATCAAGGTAAAGAAAAACTGCTTTTACCTAATGCTATGCCAAAGCAGTGGTTTTTTTAGTTTTCCAAATTAAGCAAGGAGCTCAATTCATTGGCAGCTATGCATTTGTTTTCACTTACAACCAATTTCAAAACAATGCTTTTACTATGCCAATGCTGCAGTTTCTTCACTTTTGAAATCTAAGTATGACTCTTCTTTCTTTTTCTCCACTGCATGTGTTTTCACTTACAATCAACATCAAAATACTGCATTTCCCTAATGCTGGGTGAAAGCAGTCAGTTCTTCAGTTTAGAAAACCAATAAAGAAACTTGTTTAATTGGCTACTTTGCATGTGTTTTCACTTACAATCAACTTCAAGACATGGTTTCACCTAACTCTCTGTGAATGTAGGAAGTACATCAAGTTTGAAAGGTAAGTTAGATACTTGCTTGTTTTGCTGCTATGCACTTGCTTTCACTCACAATTTTAAAACACTGCTTTTACCTAATGCTATGTCAATGCTGTGGTTTCTTCACTTTACAAATCCAAATAAGATTTGTGTTTCATTTTCTGCTATGCATGTGTTTTCACTTACAATCATCTTCAAAACAATGGGTTTACCTAAGCTCTGTGAATGCAGGACGTTCTTCAACTTTGAATTTTAAGCAAGATACTTGTTTTTTTGGCTGCTATGCACTTGCTTTCACTCACAATGTCAAAACCCTCCTTTTACCTATTGCTATGTCCATGCAGAAATTCTTCACTTTTGTAAAGTACATAAGATAGTTCTTTCCTTGGTTGCTATGCACTTGTTTTCACACATAACCAATGTCAAAATGCTGCTTTTACTCTGCCAATGCTGCAGTTTCTTCACTTTGGAAATCTAAGTAAATTCTTGCTTCTTTTGCTGTTATGCACATGTTTTCACTTACAATCAATTTCAAAAACTGGTTTACCCTTAAGATGGGTGAATGCAGTCAGTTCTT
>JAQZBX010055449.1:0-18421 GCA_029593785.1 Cabassous unicinctus | reverse complement strand
ATCATGACTCTAATACTAATATAAGATGGACACATGCCAAAGACTTTTATTTAAGTTTTCAGTTAATGAGGAAACAAGTAATATGCTACAAATGGTTCCAAGGAGAATTCAAACAGCACACAGATATGTAAGTGTTTTAGTTTGCAAAAGCTGCTGAAATGCATTATACCAGAAATGGGTTGGCTTTTACAATAGGGATTTATTAGGTGACAAGCTTACAGTTCAGAGGCCATGAGAGTATCCAAATCAAGGCATCATCAGGTGATGCTTTCTCCCCAAAGACCAGCACACAGAAGCATCTGCTGGTTTCTCCCTTCTCTTCTGGGTTTCGTTGCTTCAGCTTCTGGCTTTCTCTTTCCCAGGTTCTGTTGATTTCAGCTCCTTGCTCTCATGGCTTTCTCTCTTTTCCTGTGGCTTTAAAAAAATTAAATTTAAAAAAGTAGCTTAATTTCAAATTCAAACAATAAAATAACAGAAAAAAAGCAGCTCATCAAGTTATAGAAGTATTACTCCTAAAAAGTTCTGTCTTTTTAAGTTTTTCTCTCTCTGGTCCTGTGGCTTTTCCTCGCTTCTGTGGGTTTCTCTCTGTATTCAACCCATTTATAAAGAACTCCAGTAAAAGGATTAAGACCCATCCTGGGTCACACACTACTGAAGTAACCTAATCAAAAGAATTTCCCACCTACAGTAGGTTTACATCTACAGGAATGGATTAGCCCTAAGGACATTATTTTCTGGGATCCACCCTGCTTCAAACCATCACAATAAGCAATAGAAATAAATTTGTAAACAAATGCAAAATGGGCCAATATCCACAGGACAATATTTTACCAAAAAAAATATCATTTGTCTTTCTATGGACAAGAACCATTCAAATTACTGTAAGTTTTCTATAACTTAAAGAGTTGTAAAATACTTTAAAGACAATAAAGGATGCAGACTTCTCTAGAGCGAAATCATCTGGAAGGAGGTACTTGACAGGATAACCAGTAATCTATTTTTGTCCATTTTCAAAGTTGTTTACAATGGGCATTGGAGTCCTTTGTTTCAAACAAAATCTTCCGTGGAATCTCAATTCATAATGCAGGTAAAAAAACAAAGTCACTTTGATTGAAATGAGATTATGGGACCTCTGATTAAGCTTTCCCCTTATCCTTCCTCTTGGAGTAGACAGTGAGACACCAACCTAGAATCTTTGGAATCTGTGTGGATTGATCACAGCTTGGAAACTGTTGATTTTGAAGTTCTTTTCTATAACTAAGGATTGGCCTTACATTCAGTCCCTTACCTTTCTTTTGGTAGTTTCTGTGCCCACACACTGCAACTGTGCCTCTACCCACAGCCCATGAAACACACACACACCCAAAGCTCTACTATATCAAGGATTCCCTTTCAGAATCCTTACGAACCTTAGAAATTTGAAATTCCAAAGCTGTCTATGACTGTAGAATTTTCCATTCCTGAATTTCATAGAATAATTGCAAGTTACTTGAAAGAATGCTTCCCACTTGGCTAACTAACCTGCACTTGAAGAGCCTGCACTTCAAGAATACTCTTGAAAATAATGTACAAATATATTAACTGGGTTTTAGTGTGATGCCATCTTTATTATTAATGCATTCAGTTTCTTTTTTTAATTTTGAAAAACAAGGCCATATTTTTTAAATGCCTCTGGGCACATGTACCAAAATATCTTTATAAATTCTGTAATCATGTTACCCTATTCATTATTTCTATTTCAAGTTATATGGATTGTGAAAGTCTGTTATCATGTGCAGATTGTGAAGGACTTCCTTTCTCCCTGTTTCCTCATTCTGCCCTAAAATCTTTTCCCTTCTGTCCTACAGTAGGTTTTCTAATACTCTGCCCTCAGTCTTATCCCTCACAGGAAATGAGTGTGGACTTTTTGCCTCAGAAGTCCTTTGACTTAGCAGCAATGGTGAATTCATTTCTTGTCAGAAATCCCCATCCTATTATCTCATATCTTATTATCCTAGTTCCTTAGAGTGGGATTGGATCTTTCAATATACTTCCCAGTTCTTCCTATTTAAACTTAAAACTGAGCCCTCCATTGCTTTGACCTAAATCAACTTTCTGTTCGGCTAGTCTTCTAGACCTGGACTTTTGCCTGTTTGAACACAAGATGCCTGCCCATTTTATTCTCCCTATTTTATCTAAAAATACCTCTCGACTCTCCATTTTGATGTCATTTTGGCTAGTCTTTCCTGTCCTGCCCTGTCCTTTTACTGCCCAAATCCTGCCCTGACCTTCTTTCTGCTTATCATATCAGGGTTTTAAGAGACCAAACTACTAAATTAGACCTCAACATTACCTATCAAAATCTTAGAGGTTGCTTTTCCTCTAAGAAAATTATCATTGTCCTCTCTCTGTCCTAACCTCCCTCACAGCAATATTTGGCATTTTAATGAGACCAATATTTTCCTATATCAGCATTAAATGAAATTTCTCTCTCAGTTCTACTAGTTCCATTGTCTGAAAAGTTCTGTGATCTCTCCTCTTTCCAAGCCCTGTCTCTTGACTAGGGGCAGAAGTGTAGATCAAAGAGACAACTTGATAAAAATAGCTAAGCTTTGCTGAATAAGGACTACACACTAGGTATTGTGCTGAATATTTTAAATGCCGTATTTATTATGCACAATGTCAGAAGGAGGTACTATTATTATGCCCATTTTAAAGATGAGGAAAGGCCATGTTGCCAAAGTCACTCAGCTAATAGCTTTTGAAATTAGGACTCGTATTCAAGCTATTCTGACTCTGAAGCTCATTAAGCTCTACTTTCTCCAAGGATAATACACTGACATCACAATCTATTACTAATTGGGTGGCAACTTTGACTGATTTGCATTTCAGAACATTTGTATTCATTTGTGGTGAAAATGTTCACAGACAAATGATTAACCAGAAGGGAAAAAGAGAAGCATCAAAATATAGTGATAAAGCACAGGTAAGTAGGTAAGGAGGCCAAGGTTCTAGTCCCAGCTCTTAGGCAAGAAGCTCTCAAAGTCTGTTTTTTCATTTAAAATTAGACTACTATACTAAATAGTCTATAAGCTTTCTTCCAAAAATATAACTGTGCTTCCTGAGTGTCCTGGGAAGTCTATAGGCAGAGTCTCTGTAGTTCAAAAGGACCTATGACAACAGTGTTCATGGGTTAGGTTTGGATGATGAGATTAATTACACACATCAGTTCAGCTCACTTGTTGGTCTTACTCTCTCGTGCTCTGTATCAAGGCAACTACCAAGTGAATCAACTGAGAACCAGGCAAGGGTGGGCAGCTATGCTGTTTCCTAGGACTGCTATGACCAAAGTGGCAGGTCAAATCACCAACTGAAAGCATTTCACCTTAGAATCACTCTCTCATCATGGAAGAGCCATTCTAACTCAAACACATTGGGTTGGGCTTATGTGGAAATAGTGGGGAGGTGGAGATAAATATCCATAGCAGCTGCTGTATTACAAGTGAAAACATAAAACTGCAAAATAAAAATCTGGAAAACATGCTGTAAATATCCCTTGTAACACAGCTTGAAGAGGGGAAGTCCTGGCTTGGCATTGTTGGGTGACAAGAGCAGCAGACAGATTACTAGGTATGCAGTAATCAAGAATGATAGAGTCAGGACAACTGTCTGCCTGGCTCCCTTCCATTTGCAAACTGTTCCTTTACCACCCCAAGAGATTCTGATCGGCCATCTCTTCTGCCACAGAGTGGGTAAATGACTCAAGATGGCCACTCAGAGTATCTCATTCACCAGGGTACAGAGATTGATTGACTACGGGTTGGCATCAGAGCTAAGTAGAGCCAATCAGTATCCTTTGGGGGGAATAACTATAGTTGCAGGGAGAGATAAAAGATCTTGTTTGAGATTATGAGTTGTAAGGATCACTGCAAGATGAGAATGACTGGGGGGGGGGGAGGAGGGGGGCACCACCACTTAGAAAGAATAAGCCATCAGGGAAAGAGAGAGAGAATGAGATATGGCTGAGGACATTGTTTAAGCGCTCAGGCCAAGGTATGCCTGAAATGAGAAAACGCCTAGACGTTTTAAATGTATCAGTCATTTAATACTTTTCCTTTTAAGACAGGTTTACTAAGTGTGGCAGTTTGAGATTATTTATAAATCCGAAAAAGAGAGATTATGTTTGTAAACTTTTTTATTCCTCTGGGTGTGATAGCCTTTGAATGCATTAGATTCAGCTGAGATGTCTTGATTAAACTACCTGTTATGACTCAGATTAAGTCCCCGCCCCCTTGTTGGGCTGATATAAATGGACACTCACTCAAGAAGACACACGGAAGAGGAGAGAACTTGGTCATTTTGGTCCTGCCATGTGACATAAAGGAGAAGGCTCAAACAGATAAAGCCCTGGGAAGAGAGATGAGCCATTTGCCTGATAGTTTGCAGCTGAAGAGCAGCTGAGTAGCTGAGAAAGCCTGGAAAGAAATGAGCCCTATGCCAGACTGATACAGGAAGCCTGAGAGACAAGCCCTATGTCAGCCTACAGGTGAGATCAGAAGAAGCTGGGCCAATGGAGCCTTAAAAGGAAGAAGGAAGGAGAGACCAGGCAGAGATTGCCTGCCATCTTGCTTCAACACATGGCAACTAACTTTGGTGAGAAAGCAGCCTTGATCTGGACTCTTTAGGGCCTTGTAACTGTAAGCTTTTACCCCAAATAAATATCCTTTATAAAAGCCAACAGATTTCTGGTACTTTGCATCAGCACCCCTTTGACTGACTAATACTTTCAGGTATAATTTACATATAGTAAAATTCACATTGTTCAGATGGACAGCTCCATGAATTTTGATCAATGTATAAAGGTTGTGTAACCACCACCACAATCAAGGTACATGATACTTCCATCACCCCTGTGGTGGTTTGAAACTGTATGTACCCCCAGAAAATCATGTTCTTAAGGCTAATCCACTCCTTCAAAACTGTAAACTTGTAAGCTAATAAATTCCCATTGTTAAAAGTCAGCCCATTTTATGGTATCTGCTTTGAGCAGCTTAGCAAACTGAAACAACCCCTGAAAGTTCCTGCATGCCCATTTGCAGTCAATCCCCTCTTACTCCCATCCCTGGCAACCACTGATCAGTTTTCCTATCCTTGTAGTTTTGCCTTTTCTGGAATGTCGTATAAATGGAATCATAAAGTATGTAGCCTTTTTTATATTAATTTTATTGAAAAACATTCATAAACCATATAGTCCATCTAAAGTGTACCGACAATGGCATTTGGTATAATCACAAGTTGTGCATTCATCATTGCAATCAATATTAAAGCATTTTCATTATTCCAAAAAGAAAAAGTCCCTACCCTTTAGTAGTCACCTCCCAATCCCTCTATCCTTCCCCTGCCAGAAGTATTTTGCTTTTGACTATTGCTTATTTCACTTAATGCATTTCAGATCCATCCATGTTGTTGCAAGTATTACTAGTTTGTTCTTTTTTATTGCTAAGTAGTATTCCATTGCATGGATATGCCACAATTTGTTTATCCATTTACTAATTCATGAGCATTCGAGCTGTTTCCAGTTTTTGGCAATTATGAAAAAATATCACAATATATGATTGCATATAGGCTCTTTTATGAGCTATATTTTCATTTCTCTCAGAAAAATATGTAAGAGTGAGATTTCTAGGTTATGTATTAAATGTGAATTTAAGTTTACAACAAACTACCAAACTGAATTCCAAAGTGGCTATACCATTTTGCATTCACACCAGCAATGAGAATTCCTAATATTCTGCTGCCTCACAAACACTTGATATTGTTATGTGTGTATTTATTTTTAATTTGAACAATTCTAATAGGCATGCAGTAGTATCTCAAAGTGGTTTTAATGAGTAATGATGTTAAGCATCTTTTATATTTCATTCACATATATTTAATAAAGTGTCTGATCAAATCTTCTGTCCATTTTTATTATTGTTTCTTAGTATTACATTATGAGAATACTGTACATATTCTAAATATAAGTCCTTTATCAGATATCTTTTCTCAAATATTTACTCCCACTCTGTGACTTGTCTTTTCATTTTCTCAGCAGTGATTTTGAGAATGCAGAAGTTTAAAATTTTGAGGAAGTCCCATTTATTAATTATTTTCTTTTACAGTTTATGCTTTTTGTATACTATTTAAAAGATCTTTGCTAAACCTAAGGTCATGAAGATTTTTCTCTATGTGTTTTTCCCTAGAAGTGATATAGTTTTAGGTTATACTTACAGAATTAGGATCACTTTGAGTTTAATTCTTGAGTACGGTGCTCCCTCTTTTAGAAATAATTTAAATTAAGTTTCTGTCTCTGGTAACCAAAGAGTCTTGGCCAAATGGGGTGCTTCACAAATGTTTAAAGAGAAATATTTTAAGAAAAGGCTTGTCTAGTGGAGATATATTTCTAGATAGCTTGTTGAGTCTTCCCCAAATCAATTTAATTTCAATGAAAATCCCATTTAGATGTATATATTCATTTATTGATTGGAACTTGACAAAGTGAATTTTTAACTTGGAAGAATAAATGGGTGAGAATAGCAATGAATATTTTTAAAGTGAATAGGAATAAAGAGACTTAGGCTATATGATATTAAAACATACAATAAACTACAACAATCAAATCAGTGTGGTGCTGATATAAGAATCAACAGGCAGAATGGTGGAACTGAATAAAAAGCCTAGACGCAGGCCTAACATATGTGTTTTATATCAGTATAAAAAAGAACTATTCAATGAATGGTACTGGTAAAACTAGTTTGAAAAATAAATGAAATTATATCCTTACCTGGACTGAAATTTGAAAAATGAAAACATTTAGAGGAAAGCAGTTTAAAATGCAGTCCTGAACTGATGCCTTCTTGGTCTTTTCTCAAGCCACTTTTGCTCTTTTTAGGTCATTTAACTGGATTGCCTGATTGCCAACTTTTTCTAAAGCAATATTATTGAGATATATTTACATACCATACAATCCATAGTGTACAGTTAATGGCTTTTAGTATAATCATAGTGTTGTGTATTCATCACTACAAAGAAGTACTCACTTTTCATGGATACATTTATTTATATTTTTTTTCTTTTACTCCTCAGAAGCATCTGTATTCCAATAAGATTTGTGAAAATATTTTTGCCACCAAATTAACTATGGCTTCTAATATATTCCAGAGGGAGCATTTTATAATTAACTCTGAGGGAGTGGGTCTGGAGGCAAGGTAGAAGGCCTAGATTGACTGTGGTATTTCCTGTGAGGTGAAGCCACATTTTTCTTCTCTTCATAGATTCTCCAGCCTGGGGGATTAGTGTTTACCTTGATTTAATATCTCATCAGAAGCATGACATCTACAGCAGTCTGGCTGCAACAGGATTAAATGAAGCATGGCCATTTCTTCAAGAGAGACTTAAACCTCAAGCCTTCAGCCCTAGAGGGGAAGGGCAGGAGATGAAGAGTGTGATGGTTAGGCTAAGTGTCAACGCAGCCAGGTAATTGTGCCTAGTTGTTTGGTCAAGCAAGCACTGGGCTAATTGTAATACAAGGATATTTATGGGCTTTAGTCATCCCTGAGTTTACTGCATAGATGGCTGATTACATCTGCATCAACCAGGGAGATTGCCATCAGCAATGGGTGATGCTTTATCCAATCAGTTGAATGCCTTAAAAGAGGAAGTGATTTCAGCATTCAGAGAGTATTTTCCAGCTAGTCTTTGGACAGCGAATGCCTCCCGGAAACTCATCAAGGACTTTCATTGGACTTCCATCGGAGCCCCTGGTTTGCAGCCTGCCTGCGGAACCTAGACTTGTGCATCCCCACGGTCACATGAGAGACTCTTTTAAAACCTCATACTACTTACAGATATTTCCTTTTGATTCTGTTTCCCTAGAGAACCCTGAATAATACAGCTTGGTACCGGGAGTGGTTCTTGAGGAACAGAGTCTTAAACATGGGATGTCTGAGGTGGTTCTGGGAGTTTTGCAATTGGCTCTCTACTCTAATTGGGCTCAAGGGTACCAATGACTCCCTTTCCAATAATGAAGAGGCCTCTAACAGTCCATGTTGTGAGTTGGCAATAGAGATACGCAGAATATCATCACTGGATTCCCCTACTTCCATGCTTATAAGAAGCAAGGATCTGGGTGAGAGTGTTTTCAACACCGTAACAGAGTTTTGTGGAGTCAAAAGCTATAATGATGTTGACTAGCTCCTCCTAGATACTCTGGATACAGTTACAAAAGAAAGAGATGAACTTAAGTCTTCAGATTTGCAACTTAAATGCCACATGAATGATGTGAAAGATTCTCTGTGTGCTCTGAAAGAAAATCTTGTCTCCTGTAGCCAAAGGCTTGAGATGTCTGAGAACCAAACTCAGACTCTCATTGTACTAGTAGCAGAATTACAAAGGAAACTAAAATCTCAACCCCACAGGGGTTCTGCAGTTAAAGTGAAGGCATTGATTGGAAAGGAGTGGAAGCCAGAGGATTGGGGTGGAGACCTATGGGATGATGATAATATTGGTGGGGACATTGGAACCCTAAATTCTGCTGAGACTTTACCAGATAAACCTGCAATGGCCTTCCCTGTGGAGACCTTGTCAACCTTGTATCATCCAGCCTCCAGCCTGCCCCAGGGAGTCTGCACCTCCTTCCAGCCATGAGCTGGGTCCCAACCAAACTGAAGCTTGCACTGCCCAGCCTCCAGCCTGCCCTGAGGAATCTGCCTTCCAACCCCTGCCTGAAGAGGTTAATCATTTCTCATGGGAAGAAAATGCAAAGGAATACCCTGAGGTCAGTAGCTTGCAAGACATTTCTAATCCTTCTCTTTACCCACCCCCACCACCCCTCTTCTCTTCAAGACCTATTACTAGACTAAAATCACAACAAGCCCCCAAAGGTGAAATACAAAGTGTGACCCATGAGGAAGTATGCTATACTCCGAAAGAACTGCATGAATTTTCCAACATATCTAAACAGAAATCAGGGGAATATGTGTGGGAATGGATACTAAGAGTATGGAATAATGGTGGAATGAATATAAAGTTGGATCACGCTGAATCTATTGATATGGGCCCAATAAGCAGAAATTCTGGATTCAACACTGTAGCTCGAGGGGTTAGAAAGGGCTCTAACAGTTTGTTTGGGTGACTGACTGAAACATGGACAAAAAGATGGCCTAGCATGTCTGAGTTTGAAATGCCCAATTTGCCCTCATATACAGTAGAAGAGGGAATTCAAAGTCTTAAAGAAATTGGAATGCTAGAATGGATTTACCATTTGAGACCTGCCCACCTACCCCAGGAATGTCCATAGGACACAGCTTTAACCAGAACTGTGAGGAATAAATTTGTAAGACTAACTCTATCTTTCCTGAAGAGCTCTGTGGTTGCTCTTCTTTGTAGTCCAGATATTACTGTAGGGAGGGTTATAATGGAATTAGAATCCTTAAACATTACGGAGATGATCAGATATCAGTCCTGTGAAAGTCAAGTATCGGCAGTTAATCACCAAAGACAAGTTGGGCGTGGCTACCGCAATGAAAGGCAGATTCAAAGCAGCACTCAAATACATCATGGGGGTACCTAGAAGTGAAACAGATGGGCAGTCTACTAAATTTCTTCTGGATCTGTATAAGCAGAAGAGTTCTAGGTTGAATAATAACTCAGATTACAGATGCAGAGAATCATGGCCCCTTAATCAATTCCCAGACTTAAGACAGTTTACAGACCAGAGCCCCTTGAATGAGGAGAAGACCAGGTCCCCCTTGGAAAAGGATCCTGTTAAGCTGCCAAAAAATATACTGTTAATCTTCTTCCCACAATTCCCTAAGGAGACCTACAGCCTTTTACCAGAGTAACTGTGCATTGGGGAAAAGGGCATGATCAGACATTTCAGGGATTATTAGACACTGGCTCAAAAGTGACATTAATTCCAGGAGACCCAAAACGTCATGTGGTCCACCAGTCAGAGTAGGGGCTTATGGAGGTCAGGTGATTAATGGAGTTTTAGCTCAGGCCCATCTCACAGTGGGTCCAGTGGGTCCTTGGACACATTCTGTGGTTACTTCCCCAGTTCCAGAATACATGATTGGAATAGACATACTCATTAACTGGCAGAATCTCCACATTGGATCTCTGACTTGTGGAGTGAGGGCTATTGTGGTTGGAAAGGCCAAGTGGAAGCCTCTAGAACTGCCCCTGCCTAGCAAAATAGTAAATCAAAAGCAATACCAGATTCCTGGAGGGATTGTGGAGACTACTGCTACCATCAAGGATTTGAAGGATGCAGGGGTGGTGATTCCCACCACATCCCAATTCAACTCTCCTATTTGACCTGTGCAGAAAACAGATGGATCTTAGAGGATGACAGTAGATTATTGTAACCTTAACCAGGTGGTAATTCCAATTGCAGCTGCTGTCCCAGATGTGGTATCATTACTTGAGCAAACTGCTGCATAACTGTTACCTGTTATGCAGCTGTTGATATGGCAAATGCTTTTTTCTCAATTGTCATTAGTAAGGACCACCAGAAACAGTTTGCTTTCAGCTGGCAAGGCCAGCAGTATACCTTCACTGTCCTGCCACAGGAGTATATCAACTCTCAAGCCCTATGTCAAAATATTGTCCGCAGGGACCTTGATCGTCTCTCCCTCCCGCAAGACATCACACTGGTCCATTATATTGATGATATCATGTTGATAGGCCCTAGTGAGCAAGAAGTAGCAAAGACTTTAAAGTTATTGGAAACGCATTTGCATGAGAGAGGATGGGCGATAAATCCAACAAAAATACAAGGGCCTTCTACCTCACTGAAATTTCTAGGTGTCCAGTGGTGTGGGGCATGTCAAGATATCCCTTCTAAAGTGAAGGATAAGCTGCTGCATCTGGCCCCTCCTATGGCCAAAAAAGAGGCACAATGCTTTGTTGGCCTCTTCAGATTTTGGAGACAACACATTCCTCATTTGGGTGGCTACTCTGGCCCATTTACTGAGTGACCAGAAAAGCTGCTAGTTTTGATTGGGTACTGGAACAAGAGGAGGCTCTGCGAAAGGTCCAGGCTGCTGTGCAAGCTGCACTACCACTTGTGCCATATGATCCAGCCGATCCAATGGTGCTGGAAGTTTCAGTGGCAAATAGAGATGCTGTCTGGGGTCTGCCAGAGGGGCCTTTGGCAGACCCCTATAGGAGAATCCCAATGCAGACCTTTAGGATTTTGGAGCAAAGCCTTGCCATCTTCTGCAGATAAGTACTCTCCTTTTGGGAAACAGCTTTTGGCCTGCTACTGGGCCTTAGTAGAGACTGAACGCTTAACCATGGGCCATCAAGTTACCATGAGACCTGAGTTGCCTATCATGAGCTGCGTATTGTCTGACCTACCAAACCATAAAGTTGGGCATGCATAGCAGCACTCCATAATAAAGTGGAAGTGGTATACATGAGATAGGGCTCAAGCAAGTTACGTGAGGCACAAGTAAGTTACATGATGAAGTAGCCCAAATGCCCATGGTCACCACCCCTGCCATGTTACCTTCTGTTTCCCAGCCCACAGCTTTGGCCCCTTGGGGCATCCCTTATAATCAGTTGACAGAGGAAGAAAAAACTTGGGCCTGGTTTATAGATGGTTCTGCTTGATATGCAGGTACCACTCAAAAGTGGACAGTTGCAGCACTGCAATCCTTTTCTGGGACATCCCTGAAGGATAGTGGTGAGGGCAAATCCTCCCAGTGGGCAGAACTTTGAGCAGTGCACTTGGTGTTTCATTTTGCTTGGAAGAAGAAATGGCCAGAGGTGCACTTGTACACTGATTCATGGGCCATTGCCAATGGTTTGGCTGGATGGAACATGATTGAAAAATTGGTGACAAAGAGGGCTGGGGAAGAGGTATGTGCATAGACCTTTCTAAGTTGGCAAAAAACATGAAAATATTTGTGTCCCATGTGAATGCTCACCAGTGGGTGACTTCAGTAGAGTAAGATTTTAATAGTCAAGTGGATAAGATAACTTGATCTGTGGCTAACGCTCAACCTCTTTCACCAGCCACTCCTGTCATTGCCCAATGGGCTCATGAACAAAGTGGCCATAGAGGTAGGGATGGAGGTTATGCATGGGCTCAGCAACATGAACTTCCCCTCACCAAGGTTGACTTGGCTACAGCAACTGCTGAGTGCCCAATCTGCCAGCAGCAGAGACCCACACTCAGCCCCTGATAATGGCACCATTCCTCAAGGTGACCAGCCTACTACCTGGTGGCCAGTTGACTACATTGGCCCACTTCCATCATGGAAGGGGCTGTGATTTGTTTTAACTGGAATAGACACATACTGTGAATATGGGTTTGCATTTCCTGCATGCAATGCTTCTTCCAAAACTACCATTTGTGGACTTAACAAATGTCTTCTATACCACCATAGCATTCCACACAGCATTGCTTCTCATCAAGGAATCCATTTCACAGCAAATGATGTGTGGGAATGGGCATATGCCCATGAAATTCACTGATCTTACCATATTCCCCATCACCCTGAAGCAGATGGATTAATGGATCAGTGGAATGGCCTTTTGAAGACTCAATTATAGCACCAACTAGGTGGCAATACCTTGCAGAGCTGGGGCAGTGTTCTCCAAGAGGCTGTGTATGCTCTAAATCAGTGTCCACTCTATGGTGCTGCTCCCATAAACAAGATTCATGGGTCCAGGAATCAAGGGGTGGAATTGGGAGTCGCACTACTCACTATTACCCCTAGTGACCCACTCAGAAAATTTTTGCTTCCTGTGCCTGCAACCTTAAACTCTGCTGGTCTACAGGTTTTAGTCCCAAAAGGAGGAGTGCTGCCACTAGGGTACACAACAATGATTCCATTGAACTGGAAGTTAAGACTGCCACCTGGCCATTTTGGGCTCCTCTTACCTCTGAATCAGCAGGCAAAGAAGGGAATTACTGTACTGGCTGGGGTGATTGACCCTGACTATCAAGGGGAACTAGGTCTGCATCTACATAATGGGGGTAAAGAATAGTTTGCCTGGAATACAGGAGATCCTCTAGGGCATCTCCTAGTACTGCTATGCCCTATGGCAGATGATGTGCCACACTATTGAAGGATGTTTATGTAGGAGGTTGTGGGAGGAGTGGGAAGTGGGACATATGGGAATCCCTACAATTTTTTTGTAACATTCATGTAATCTAAGTATCTTTTTAAAAAAATTATTATTAAAAATTAAAATTTTAGCCAAAAAATAAACAAATAAAGTCAATGGGAAATTGCAACAACCCAATCCAAGCAGGAGTAACAATGCCCCAGAATCTTCAGGAATGAAAGTTTGGGTCACCCTACTAGGCAAAGAACCACGGCCAGCTGAGGGTAACAGGAACATGGAATGGGTAGTGGAAGAAGGTAGTGATAAATACTAACTTCGACTACGTGACCAGTTACAGAAATGAGGACTCTAATGGTCATCAATCTTTTGTCCTTGTTTAGTTATGAGTATGGTTGTATATGTATACAAAACAAATTTCTTTGTTTTCATCCCGAACCTTTTCCCTTATCATATGACAAGTTATATTAGTTTCATGTCATAATATTTGAAGAAGTCAAGTTTAAGAGTGAATATTACCCAAGGACTTGTACCCTATTCTGTAGGGAATTAATGTGTTTCCAGCTGTACGCAGGAGAGTTGAACATTGTTATATATATGCATGTCTGTTATTGTTTTTACTTAGAGACAAAGTATGGTTTAAGGTAATGTGTATTTTTGTCGAGTTGACAAGGGGTGGACTGTGATGATTGGGCTAATGTGTTGAGTTGGCCAGGTAATTGTGCCCAGTTGTTTGGTCAGGCAAGCAATGGGCGAATTGTAATACAAAGACATTTATGGGCTTTAGTCATCCATGAGTTTACTGCATAGATGGCTGATTACATCTGCATCAGTCAGGGAGATTGCCATCATCAATGAGTGATGCTTTTATCCAATCAGTTGAATGCCTTAAAAGGGAAGTGATTTCAGCATTCAGAGAGAATTTCCCAGCTAGTCTTTGGACAGCCAGTGTCTCCCGGAAACTCATCAAGCACCTTCATTGGACTTCCATTGGAGCGCCTGGTTTGCAGCCTGCCTGCGGAACTTGGACTTGTGCATTCCCACGGTCATGTGAAAGTCTCATAAAATCTCATACTATTGACAGATATCTCTTGTTGATTCTGTTTCCCTAGAGAACCCTGACTAATACAAAGAGAGCAAAAATCTATGGAACCACCAACAGTACAGCAAGAAAGAAAAATTTAACCTCGTTTACCACAAGCACAGTTTAGGAACAGAGATAGGGTTTTCACCCAAGAAATCTAGGGGTTAAGACCAAGTAAGAGGTGCTTTGGGGCTTACAGGGAAGCTGCTGTAAGAGCTCAGCTGCTTCTGGACCACTACTCCACATCGTTCAAGTGACCTTGAGACAAAGTGACAAGCTTTGTCTTTCAATGACATAGAAAGGGAGTTTATTTTCAGTGTCAGGAAATTGAATCCAAAGCCCTGTCAGTACAAATCTTGCCAGAGCAGCATATTCTTTCATGAGCAAGCACATGAGTACAAGAAATGCTAAACTAGGTCAGGGTGAGAGCCAGCCCAACTAGAATTCTGCCTCTGGCAGAGGACCACTGAGTGGCTTTGAGAACTCAGCATCACTGTTTATTCTACCCCAACTCCCAATTTTCTGGGTTCTCTCATCAAACCATTGAAGAGCTGTGTGCCTGAAATTATTTAAATCTTTCTTGAAACTCTTTATATTTTTAGATAGTACTATCTCTAAAATCACTCAATGCTGTGTAAAGTGGTCTACACTTTATTATTAAGACAAATTTTAATTTGTTTTAAAATTAACCATTTTCAAATTTCAGGAGTAGATCTAAATTCTTATGTGTCAGAGTTTTGGGACTCTCATGTTCATTCTCTCTAAATTCTTCATGACTTCATGGGCTTCTATCCAAAGTTTCACATTGTGGCCACTCCACTCCTCTGCCCCCAAGGTGTTGATTATTTTAATTATTTCTTTTTTCTTTCCTTCCTTCCCTCCCTATTTTTCTTCTATCTTAGTTGTAGTAAGAATTATAAATGGTAGGTATTTAAATCATGCTCTTTCTTTAAACAATAGCCTTGTAGATTCTCCTATTTCAGTCAATGTTCGTGCTCTGAGAAGCAGTATGCCTGTGGAATAAACATGGGCTTAAGAGTCAGACAGACCCAGGTTTAAATTCTTCCCATATCATATACTGCCTGTATGACCTTGAGTAACTGAGACTCAGTTTTTGTTTTTAAACCCATCTTAATGAGTCATTGTGGATATAAAATGATTTGAAAAACACGGGGTATATAGTTCAACATTATTATGACAAAATTAATCTGATTTTTAAATTAAACCAATCAATACATATCTCAAGAGAGAGTATGACTTGTTATCATGTCTATACTGTACTTTGAATAACAAAAAGTCCAGTGAGGCCAGTTAAATGGTGAAAAGAACTGACCTCTTTAATTAGCAAGAACATGATAAAGTCATTGACCAATAATTAAAGACATAAATGATTTCTTCCCGAGCATATCTGGTAGTAGATATGATGGGAATCCATGTTAGAGCAAACATATAATTGTCCAAGAATAGGCTAATGTTTACTATCGCAATCTACTGCCGAAAGAAAAATGTTCCTATATAATCATTATCATGAGCTTATTTCAAAGCCTTGGCCAACCCATTGGGGAGCTTGTGCCAGTTTGAGTCTTTTGTTGACCTCAGAAAATCTTGTTCTTAGAGCGAACCCATTCCTGTGCCTATGAACCCATTGTAGATTGGACCTTTTGATTAGATTCAATTAAGGGACCCTTGGATTAGATCATTTTTTGATTAGATTGCTTCAGTTAAGGGCCTTTGATTAGATTGTGGTACCCAGGTTGGGTCTTAATCCTCTTACTGTAGTCCTTTATACATGGAGGACTGAAAAGCCACAGGCACAGAGAAAAAGCCACAGTGATGGAGAGAAGGAACCCAGTAGCTCAGAGAGGAACCCAGGAGATAGGAAAACCACAGATGGAGTAGCCCAAAGCAGAACTAGCAATGAGGCCCAGAGAAGAGGAGAGAGACAAGTGGACACCACCAGGTACCTGATTGCTCACAGCTGAGCTCAGGGAGAGTGAGCCTGGAAGAGAAGGCAGAGACTGGCAGAGCCACCATTTTGCCTTGCCACATGGCAGGAGTCCAGGATCACCAGCAGCTGACCTTTGGTGAGACAGCATCTCTGATGATGCCTTGATTTAGACATTTTTACAGCCTCAGAACTGTAAACTTTTAACCTAATAAATTTCCCATTGTAAAAGCCAGCCCATATCTGGTCTATTGCATTGGTAGCCTTTAGCCAGTTAAAACAGAGCTCTTGAGCAAGAATTGACCATCATCATGTCACCTTTTGGACCAAAATTGCTAGAAATTTGTACCCCTACTTCATTCAGTCACTGAATATGGGCTGCCCTAGAAAATGCATGACCTTGGAAGAGACAAATCTCAACATCTGAGCCAGACTTTGAAGGAGTAGGCCCTGTCTGCTGACTGCATTTCCCACAGGTAGGCAGCAAGTTCTTTCCTGTGTTCTTGTTCTTTCTTAAAGGGAGGTCAGGGTAGCACATCTCCTTGTCCACAACAATATGATATGGTCTGTGATGATATATTCAAGTGCTTTCTATGTCTTTATTCCTACATCTTTAATAAAATCTCTGGCCAGTTTGCAACATGCATCACATATTGCTGTGTAACAAAACACTACAAAATTTAGTGGTTTAAAATGATAAAGATTTATTATTTCTCACAATCCTCTGTGTTGTCTGGATTAACTGAATGATTCTTCTACTCTCTCTAATGAAGGTGGGAGATTTTTCTGAGTGACTTTCATATCTGAAAATACCTATTAGCAAAAGATGTTTAGTAAAGGCTGTGGGCACAATTCACATCCTACGTTATTAAACACCAGAGCCATCATTGTAGGAAATAAGACCTCTTAATCTAGATTTGATCAGTCTGTGAGGCAAATAGGCCTTTCAGATGGCTCATTCCATGAGTAACTTATTTGAGCCCCAATGTGTAGAAAGTATGTTTGTCAATATACCTTAAAAATTGTAGCACTTCAAGAAAAAATTGGGGACTGGGGCTCATTTTTCATCTCTCAAATTATAACATATCATCCAAAACTTACTGAATTGGTCCACAGCTATTGTGGGGAAGTATGCTTATGAGAGAGGCATCTTGACATTCACGCTAGTTTCATTTGCCTTTTAGGAGTCGTGAACCCTTTAAAAATCTAATGCAAGCTCTAGAACCTCTTCCCAGAAAAATGATCATACATTTAGGATTTTGAGATTCATGAATCCCCTGAAATCTTTCATGATAAAGCTATAGTTCTTAAAATTTAGGAGGCATTTTAATCATCTGAGTTGCTTGGCAACAAAGGTAGACACCCAGGTTCCAGTTTCCCATATTTGTGATTGGAGTAGACCTTAGTAAGATCCAGGTATGTACATTTTAACAAAATCTTCAGATGATTCTGATGCAGGTTATATTAGATTGCATTTTGAGAAACTGAGGAGTCCCTGAATCCCAAATTAAAACCTTTTATCTCTCTAGATATATACTGAAGAGACTAAAAATGGCAAATGAATTATTTTCCTTTTTCTCTGATTCCAGTCCACTTCATAAGAATATCAGTGATTATAATAGCTATTACACCTGAGTCATCTAATGATGACACTGAAGTAGACTACAACTGGATAAAGTGTGTATGTATGCATAGAAATATAATATTGACTTCATTGGAAACTTAGTTGCAATTTTTAAAATCTCTTGATCGTATATTCAAAAATACCCCCAAACTGCTATTGAAGACTAAACATCAAATATTTACATTCTCCAGATGATTTTTCTAATTATTGTTAACTTATGTGTATCCATTTTCACATAGTTGGAATCAGTGTGGTGACCTGCTTCTTTCTTGTAACATTTTCCCAGAAACAGTGCTATAGGTGTTTCCATGTGTTAATATCACTCACATACTTGCTTTTTTTAAATAGCCAAATTATTCTACTGTACTACTGTACTAGAATGTGTGTGTTCTTATTGATAGGCTTGAGGATGTAGATAATGTTTAATATCACCATTATGTAGTGGTACCTCTTTTTATAAAATGATTATTATGAATAGGAATTATTAAGTGAAAACAACATTGAAACTAGTCTTGAAAGATACTTGGGTTTTAGATTGATATATAACTAGCCCACAGAGAGTGGGTAACAAACTGAACCAAAAATATAATCAAGAAAGTAAACATAATTTTAGGCATCACTAAGGATGGTATGATTACATCTTGGACAGGAACATGGCAACTAGAAATTGATT